>JANVCL010000005.1:3642400-3695747 GCA_026546855.1 Erythroxylum incrassatum | reverse complement strand
TTAAAACTTAACTAATTATAAAAATTAATTAATGCTTACATTGTATTAATTTAAAATTAACAAATTAAATTAAATTTAATCAAGCTTTAGTTTGAGAAAAAAATGAAGTCTAAACTCAAGTTTTAGAAGTTATTTGCAACCCTGAAATAGAATAATAAGACCTCATCTCTTTCTAATCCAAGCTATTAACAAATTATATCCTCTTAGGAAGTGGTTAAGTTGGTGAAGTGTGAGGGTATGAGGTCAAAAGGTCTTGTGTTTAAATTATCTTATTTACGTTATCTCAATCGAGTTTGTCGTACAGGACTTGCTTAGTACAAAGTATTCAGTTTGTGTGATTTGCAGGCTATTGCTTTAATTTGAAAATTTTCTCAATGTACATTTAAATGATAGCGATTACGGTTTCTCTGTTTCTATAAAAAATTAAAATAATGAATTTGTATTGTGGATAGTCCTAAACAAGTTAGAACTACTATTAACTTTGGGATTATGACCAATTCAAACACTTTATGCAACATCAAGATTTATCCCTGTGACCAACAAACAACTTGATATGATCTCATTAGAGACTAATTACATTCAGATTAATATCTTAATAATTAGGCAAATAATTTCTCATTACATTCTCCTTTTTAGGACTAACGCTATATTAGGGAACAAGATGGTAGATGATTGAAGTAGTTTACGTTTTTATTAATATTTTAAAAATCAAACCGGTTTGGTTGATTTAACAAAAAAAGCTTTAAACTAGCTAACTTTTTGGTTTGATTATTGACTTTTCAGTTTGATTTAGTTTAATAATTTTTGTTGTTAAAAATCGAGCAGTTATTAATTAATTGATTATTTTCATAAATTAATTAGTTTTTATAAACTAAAATAAACTAATTAAATTTTATTTAATAATATAAATTTTCAAATAAACTTTTAAATTTTCAATGGATAAGGATAATTTTTTTCAGCAACTTTTTAAAATTTAAAATTTTATTTAATTTTTAACCAATTTTATGAAGGTTTAATACCGGTTAAACTTTTTAAACCTTAAATTTCTTATTTTACTGATTTAACTTTTAACTTAGAATTGAAATAATTGTTTTTTATGACCACTATTATTTGTTTTGTTACATTTTGACTCAATATGTATTTGGCTTTGTCCTTTTCTCCTTCCAGCAAGGCATGATTTGGTGCTCTTTATCTATATTCCTGCTTCTTTGTTGGCATTATTAGGCCATTAACTATCATAAACTTGCATTCTCAAGCTATATAAATTGAAGCCTTAAAGTGTAGGATTCACATCATAAACTCCCTTACTTTTTATTAGGAATGGTAGTGGGTGAGGCTAGTTGGAATTACCAAAAATATAAAGTACATTTGAGTTTAATAAAAAAAATTATTTTGTTAATTTTTATAAAATGATATTATTTTTATCAAATTGGTCAATTTATTTCAAATCAGATATTAAATTGAATTAAATTAAAATATATGTTTTAAAACTTGAATTCAACTTAAATTTTAATTAAAATAAATTTTAATTCATTTATTTTTATCAAAATTAGTGAGGTTAGATTGTTTTCCCATCTTTACTTTTCACATTATAAACTCCTTTTCATGAGAAATGGCAACGATGATCTGAGTTGGAATTCCTAAATTTTTTAAATAGATTCAAGTTTAATAAAATCATATTGTTTTATTAATTTTTATAAAATAATGTTATTCTTATTAATTGAATTATAATATTTCGAGTTATACAATTTTATCATAACCCAACTCAATTTAAAACAAAAAATATAATTTAAAACTTTAATTTAACTAGATTTTGATTAAAAGTTTTAATTATTTGGTCAAAATTAGTGGGCCCCGATGTTTTTCCTTCCCTACTTTTCACTCTTTGGTTATTTTCAAAGGTTAAATAAGGAAAAAATTAGAACTTGGGATCTCGATATGTTGTGCCATTTATAGGCCTAAAACTTGGGCTCAAATCTTTTGTGCCCATAATCCTGTGTCAATCCTATTTCAAACAATCTCATCCACACATTTTTCTGAGTCCCACGTATTTATATAGATAAGATCGTTTAGAATAGGATTGACACAGAGTTCTGGGCACAAAAGATCTTGTTCCCTAAAGCTCATGTGTACAACTTAAGCATCTACCCAAAAGGATGATGTCTATTTAAGGAGATTGGCAAGTGCACAATTCACTGAGATGCTAATCTTTGTTGCCTTACTATAATCCACTAGTAGATTTTCACTATCTTTTTAAAAAGTGAAGAATAAGTCATAGATACATTCAAATGTTAGAATGGAAAATCTTCTTTTGACAAATATTACCTTTTATCACTAATATTTGAATTAGTGGAGGATGTCACAATTTTTTTTTATTTTTATTTATCTACAATACCTTTTAAAATGTTGAGACCATTTCAATTGGCAATTGAACTATAATAGTTGGGTGCCCTAATTTGGGTTACAATCCCAAGACACATGCTATAGACTATGAGCTTTGTGTCTACCCTCTAATAGCCTAAATTTGTCATATGAACCCTAGAAAGTGCAAAAGATCACAAGATTTGGTGATGATGCCAACTGATATACAAAATCAAGATCATGCAATTAGCTGTAATGTGACTATTCCATTTTTAGAATACCCCAAGTATTTACAACCGTTGGATTGAGTGATTCTCATTGATATTTGCGCCATGGGAACTCACCATAAACATACAGAAAGACAAAGGACAGACATGTCTTTTCTTACCTTACCTAAGCTACCATCAAAGATGGCATACATGCTTGAAGTCACAGACCAACCAGATGATGGCCCAATAGGTCAGCAGCCAATGAAAGACGTCTGTTATGAAAGGATTTCACTTGCATGTAAGATTATCATACATCAGGAAAATTTTATTGAAAGAAAGGCAAAAAGGAAAGGAAAAACAAGAAAAGTCCATTATTTATAAATTAAAATAAACTAGACATTGAGGGAGGGATTGTGGCTTTTTTGTCAATATTTTTTAAATCCGAGTAAAACTATAAAATAAGATGTTTAGAGTATAAAATATTTATTAATATTAGATAAAAATTGAAAAAAATCAAATAAATAATTTGAAAAATAAATGAAGAATAATTAGTTTATTTTAATTTATAAAAATTAATTAATTTATAAAATTGTTCAATTAATTAATAAACTAATCTTAACAAAAATTATTAAACTAAATTGAATGTAAAATTAAGAATTGAATTCAAAAATTAACTAATTTAAAATATTATTTTTTGTAATTTTAATAATAGAAAATAATGAAAAGACCATTTTGTCCTTTTAGAGGGACAATGACTTTTGTTTTTAATATTTTGGGATTTTGTTTTAATTCTTTGAGAGAAAAGTGGAATTTTATTTCTTTATTCTAGATTGGGGAGAAAAGAGAAAAAGGAAAAAGAGAAAAAAAAAAGGAGAAGAGAGAGAAATTAAAAAAAAACTAACCCAAAAGGCTCTGTTTTTCAATGGTTGAATTGGGCACAAAACCTCTCATTTGACAAGAAATAGGAAGAGATGAGAACATCGACTGATGGGGTTTGTGGTTTTTGTTCTATCTAAGCTAAAGATGCGATCTTTCTGATTGTTTTTGTGTGCGAGCGACTTAAATCTCGAGCGTTTGATTTGATCATCGAAGCAAACAAAGGGAGAAAACAGAGCGAGAGTGAGAGAATAAGCAGAAAATGAACGGTGGCGATGAGGTCCCAGCAGCTCCAGCGGGCCCACCGCAGTCTCTGGAGTGGAAATTTTCTCAGGTCTTCGGCGAGCGAACCGCCGGCGAAGAAGTGCAAGAAGGTAAATTTGATACGTATTTGAGGTGTTATGTATAGGTTTCTGTTCATTTGGATCCAGTTGATTTTCTGTGTCTTCACTAGTTTATGAAGGGCTATTTTTGGTTTGTAGATCCGAAACGGATCGTGGGTCGATGAGGAATCGATTTTTTAGGTTTGTGGGTCAATGAGTGGTTTTCATTTTTGTTGTGGGGTTTGGTTTGTGATTTGGAAGAAGTTTAGTGATCGATAGAAATCGAGCGTTTAAACAATTTGAGGAAGAGGGAGTGTGGAGAGCCAGCTTGGTCGAGTTAGTGGAAAACTGGATTATCTATTTGTTTTCTGATACTGGTTAATGCAATGTGTTTTTGGTGATTTAACCGGGGCATCCTAGTTGTAAACGTTATACATTTGGTGGGTGTTATTGGATCTTAGTGATTGTTACTGGGGACTAGTAGCTGATATGGTCTTCTTAACACTTGATTCAGTAATGGTTGTAATCAGGTTTGTGTTTCTGATTTACTCAACTGAGTATGATTTCATTTTTGTGGATGATAGTTTTCTCTGTTCTGAAAACCCATTTTTCATATCCAGGCATTTAGTGATGATGGTTAAGCCTTTTTTTCTTTCTCAAGTATATGCATGAACATTTGCCCCAGATCTTTCTATTTTGAGCTCAAGAACAATCTAAAATATGAGAACAGTTATGTATTCTTGTAAAGTTTCCATATTTATGCACAAATCTACTGAATAGAGCAATCTTACTTTGTGGGTTTTACTTGTAATGTAGATATTTGTTATAAGTGGTTATGAGGCCCCTCCCGAATTGTTCTCAAACCTAGTTTGTGAAAAGATAGTCTTTTTTTTCTTCTGAATTTGGCATACTGACCAAATAAGTTGTTATCAAAGTTGCAACTTCTGATGGAAAAGGTACCTGTCTTAGGCAATCCAACATGATCTGGTAGAAGTGTATGAATGGAAGGATCAATCATTTGGAACTGTTTCATTCTTTTAGAATCTGTATATAATCAAATCAGGTCTTTTATCGAGATTGCTTGTGGTTCAAGAGGTACCATATTAGAGAAGAAAAATTTGTTAGGAATAAGGATGCTTAGATGGATATCTCCATTTGCTGGTTGCTAACTCTAGGGAGACAGAAAAGTGAGGCATGATTGCGAGTATACAATGGTTGAGGTAGAATTCAAAGAGTTAATGATCCTGGAAAACAATTAGATGGTTCTGACGTGAGTGAATTGCTAGTAAGAAGTTAGCATGTAGCATAAAGTGTCACTCCTATAGTTTTCTTGTGCTAAATCTTGGAGAAAAATGTGGAAGAATTCTAACATTTAATGTGTCCAAGAAACTTTTCAGTGTAGATATGATGAAGTTGCAGTGAGGATGAGTGTGATGTCATATAGATAATCTTATGAAGACTAAATTTGACAAATGACATTTTCATTGGCTAGTTTCTTTTCTTTTTGAATGTTCAGTTTGCAGGAGATATTTCTTCTGAACACATACATTGGGATGGATGATCTCGTATTGTAAATCGGTCATTTGATATTTTCCAGCCCAGGAATTTTATGATCTACGAAATCTATGGAAAATCTTTTGTGAAAAAGATAATAAAAATGTACATTTTTTTCTCGTTATGTGTTGTCTTAAATATGTAAATATTGTTTTGTGTATACTTCTGCAGTCGATATTATTTCAGCCATTGAATTTGATAAAAGCGGTGATCATCTTGCTACTGGTGACCGTGGGGGGCGTGTGGTTCTCTTTGAGAGGACAGATACAAAGGATGTGCGTCCCTTCTTTCTCACAGGCTTTTTCTTAAATTTGAATTTTGTGTATGGTTCCTTAATTTGATTTTGGTGCTGCAAGTGGCCAAGTTAAAGGATATTTATCTCTATATACTACAGCATGGAGCATCTAGAAGGGAACTAGAGAAAACGGAGTACCCAGTTGGCAGGCATCCTGAATTTCGCTATAAAACAGAGTTTCAGAGCCATGAGCCTGAGGTGTGATTTTCCAGGGTTATTGTAGATGCACTTCTTACATGTTATCTTTTTATTTGACACTGTCAATATTCATGCTGTGTCCCATCTATTATACCAGTTTGATTATCTCAAGAGTTTGGAAATAGAGGAGAAAATCAACAAGATCAGATGGTGTCAAATGGCAAATGGTGCTCTTTTTCTTTTATCTACTAATGATAAAACTATCAAGTTTTGGAAGGTAAGGAATGTTCTCTTGAAGTTCTCTTTTAACTTTGTGAATTTTGATCAAGATAGTGATTGACTAGTACTGAGTCCATTATACATTTTCTTCCATATGAAGAGCTTGTTGGCAGTGTTGATGTATTTGTGTGCTAGTGTTGGGTTAGGAAGCAAAAATATTTCACCAAAATGGAGATTTATACAGGTTAGGGATAAGGCATGAATGGTCCATAGTGGGCCCGAATTATGCTGACATCATAAAAATAAGGTAATTGCAACCTATTAATGGTGCATCTCTGTACTATTGAGAACAGTGTCTCAGTAGATGAGGGTCTTGGATAATGAATTAGGGACATACAGAGCCGAATTACTTGTACGAGATTCTCTCTTTAACATCTGGGCTTGTAAGTGCATGATGATTGCTTGAGATTTTGATGCTCTTAACCTGATTTTTGTACTGTGTAGCACTATTTTAAATCTTTTTGTCTACTATTAGCTGTTTACTATCAAACTTACATCTTTCATATTATCTGAGAATTGTACAGGTCCAAGAAAAGAAGGTTAAGAAAATTTCTGAGATGAATTTGGACCCCTCAAGCGCTGTAGGAAATGGTAGTGCTGCTAGTTCAAGCAACTCAAATAGTGCCAGAACTTACCTGGAAAATGGAGGATGCCCAGACGGGCCATACACTTCACTGAGCAATGACTTTGCGTTCCCATCTGGGGGCATTCCATCACTGCGTCTACCTGTGGTAGTTGTACTTAGGAACTTTTTTCACCATGTTATTGTTGTTCTATCTTTATTTGACCATTGAAGTATATTTAAGCATCCTCCCACCATGTACCTCAAGAAATGTACCTTTCTGCTTTTGTTGATAGCTAAGGTTCCTCTGAATGGTTTGTAACGCTGGAAATGGCTATCAGACATTCATAATCATCTCTCTCTCTTTTTTATTTTTAATAAGATGGAATTAGATGTTAGTTACTTGGCTGAGCTTGTTGAAGTCTGATCCCTCATTTTACTGTTTAGGTAACTAGCAATGAGACTAACCTGGTGGCCAGATGCCGAAGGGTGTATGCTCATGCTCATGATTATCATATCAATTCAATTTCGAGCAACAGGTGATTCTATGCCTTTTTTCTTTAGAGTTACTTTGTTTCTTTAGCAACGATATGATCCTAATTGATAATTCAAAAAATTGAAAATAACATAGCCACCGGAGTTGTTATAGTTGTGGAAAGTAAAACCAAAAAGATAATAATGATATAATAATTTCTAATATCCAAATAAACATTGATAAAGATGACTCATGTTAATTCAACACCTTTTTTTGTTCTTTTTTGTATTCTTGGCTTTTTAATAATCTTCTTTTTGGGTGTGTGTATAATGTTCTTTTGAGTGCTAAACTTGTCATCTGTATGAATTACAGTTAATAAGTTGTTAGGTTTGAGTTCGTAATGCTTTACTGATTATGCCACTTCCTCTCATTTGTTCCAGTGATGGTGAAACTTTTATATCAGCTGATGACCTGCGAATAAATCTTTGGAACTTGGAAATTTGCAACCAGAGCTTTAATATTGTAGATGTGAAACCTGCAAATATGGAGGACCTAACTGGTAAGCTTTATGCCTTTTAGATTTTTATCAGCCTTTGTATTGTGGATGTATAAACTTGTTGAAGTTTTATTCCAATTTGGTAGCTCTGGGATTTGGTATTTGTGTTGGTTTTTTTCTTCTCATGTTCTTCTCTTAATTCCCCTTCCTTCTTCTTGAACTTTTTAGGCTTTTACACGCAACAACTAATCATGAAACCAGCTGCTGCATACTTTGTATTCCATTTTTGTTGTCCATGTTTCTTTGAACTTCCACACAACTTATATTGTAGGCATAAACTACTATTAAGCTTTGCCTGATTGATTGTTTGTTTCTATTGCAAGATCTTCTTGTTTGTCATGAATCATCTTACTATAAATCTATCTTCTTTTATTTTTACAGAGGTTATTACTTCGGCAGAATTTCATCCCAGCCATTGCAATACATTAGCATATAGCAGTTCAAAAGGCTCTATCCGACTAATTGATTTACGGCAGTCAGCATTATGTGATTCTCATGCCAAATTGTAAGAGCTTTCAGTTTTTTTCCCTATGGCATTCTATAGGTGCATAGTTAATTATGACAAGTAGATGGCTAGTATTGGATAAGAAGGCCTCCCCCAATAATTTGAAGCTTAATCAGGGACAAGGTCTTAATAGACTTCATTTACGTGGCCATTTACTTTCTTTTCTACGAACAGGTTAGTGATGTACCATTTATACAGGTTTGAGGAACAGGAGGCGCCAGGATCTAGATCATTTTTTACAGAGATAATTGCTTCAATATCAGATATCAAATTTGCCAAGGATGGGAGACATATACTAAGTCGTGATTACATGACTCTGAAGGTTTGACCATTTATGATCATATTTAGACAAATAACATTTCAAGACATGAAAATAACTCATCTTAATTGTCTACCTAATACTGGGTCAGCCCTTCCATTTATATTACCTTCCCCCCAGCCCTTCCACCAACCCCCCCAAATCATGAAACTTTTTTCTCCTTGTGGCCTAACCAAGTAGTCTGAGTTGAACCCCTCCCCAAGATCTACATCTAATCTGTAAGAGCTACTAATCAATTCCACGAAGCTGTGCGTTCATTCTTGTGTTTCAGGCACCATAAGGACTATTTATGCATGGATTCCCTGTTGCGATGTATTTTGGCTATGCTTTTTTTCCCCCCCTCACTTATCTCTGTTTTTTTTATTTTTAGTTGTGGGATATCAATATGGATTCAGGTCCAGTTGCAACCTTCCAGGTTCATGAATATTTGAGACCTAAGGTTAGATTCTTTACTTCAGACAAGTCTGAGATAAAGATGCTGTTGGTGTCATGTCCACACTGATCTTGACATCTATTAAATGTATCCAGTTGTGTGACTTATATGAGAATGATTCAATCTTCGACAAATTTGAGTGCTGCTTGAGTGGTGATGGATTGCGAGTGGCAACAGGGTCTTACAGGTATTTGCTATACGTGCACTTGTATGTTTACATCATTCTTAGTGTGAACAACCTTGTACATGCAGTTTGATGTTTTTATTTCATTCGAGTTCAGCAATCTGTTTCGTGTTTTTGGTTGTGCCCCGGGAAGTACTGAGGCCACAACTCTGGAAGCCAGTAAAAATCCAATGAGGTATTTTCAATAATGCGCATCCGACTGATAATAAGAACCATTGCCTAACCGAGATAGCTAATCAATTTCTCAAACTCCATAATTTTTAGGAGGCAAGTTCAGACCCCATCAAGGCCTTCCAGATCCCTAAGCAGTATAACACGTGTTGTAAGACGGGGTCAGTGCCTTCTCATTGCCTCCTTTTTAAGCACTTCACAAATTCAGATTCCTTCCCCTTTCTTTTTTCTTATTTTGTTAAACTTTTATCATGTGAATTTGGGGAAACTTGGCAGGTGCAGAAAGCCCAGGAATAGACGCAAATGGGAATTCTTTTGATTTCACTACTAAGTTGCTGCACCTAGCATGGCATCCTACCGAAAACTCCATCGCCTGTGCTGCTGCTAACAGCTTGTACATGTACTATGCTTAAAAAAGGTCGGAGAAGAAATGTATCGCTAGTTAATGCTTTGGTTGATATTGGAGAAGATTTCTTTTCCTTTCCCACCAATGAGTTAGGTGGAGGCTACATGGATTCACATTTCAAATGCTCCTTCAGTCTGTAGCACATGCTACTATATGTATCAGGCTCCAGAGGTGACTCTTAAAAAATTCGGTGAGGAAGAAACTCACCATTATTCTCTGGTGGGCAGCTAGATTCTCTCATCTCCATCCTTCCTTTGTCCCCTCCTCCTAACACCCCCCTGAAATTCCATTTTCCCTTTTTTTCCAATATCTTCTAAAGATAGAAGATGTTATGTTCTGAATTGTGTTGGGTTGAAGTCTAAAGAAAATGTGATTGTAGTAGCTGTTCAGCAACACAAACTAGAAAGGATGTTCAAATATTTGCCACTAGGTCTGAAGGGAAATGTAGCATTTTACTCAAAATCTTGGTGGGAAGGAGCTGTTGAAACTTGCACTGCATTGTTTAATTGATTCTTTGTCATGCTTTTAACTTTATCCCTTAGTCCCTTTTAAGGTAGATCTAGATCTTCTCTTTTTTCGGTAATTCGTTTGTTGTTGATTCTTTGTCATTAGGCCTACCAAGTAGACTACTTTGAATTGCAAAACTTAAATCTCAACCATGGGGGGAATGATGTTTTTAGTTTCTGCAGCTAGTCTTTTAGTTTTTGTTTGTAGTTTCTACTGCTCTTTTTGACTTGGAAGGATCAAATAAATGATTTGAGTTGAACAGTTGTAATCAGTTTCGAATCATTATCTTATCCTTTTCTTTAATTGCTTAGTCCCTGTTGAAATGGGTATTACCCATTTTTTGTTGTCTTGAGCTTGAAGGCAGTCAACCTTTTTTTTTTCCTTGTGTGTGTGAACATGACTGAGTTAAAAGATGCCATAGTAATATGTAAAAGCTTTGTCTCCTCGCTGGACTAAAAGATGCCATAGTAATGTATAAAAGCTTGGTCTCTTCGCTGGACTAAGTCCTGTACATACAGTAACCTGAAGCTCTTGTTTTTCTGATTTCCATCTCCGGAAAACTGTTTCTTGTTTTTAGTTCTACATTCAGGGAAGCTCTTCTTGTGCAGGTTAGTGACAGATTCATAGTTCTCATCTGCAAAAACATGTATAAAAATTTTCTCTCTAAAATAATAAAAGCAACACTAAATGTACTGTTTCGTTTTCACGCATAGAAGTAATGTATATCCCTTGAGGTATGCAAAAGTGAAAGGCTAAAACCTTACATCACATCATTATAAGGCTAAAACCTTACATCACATCATTATTCTTGTTCCTCTCAACACCAAAATCCCCCTTTTCTTTCTCGATCATGATAATAAATTAGGGATGATTATGGATCAGTCCAGATTTTCTCAATTATTGAGTTTAGGATGCACGGTTTAAGTTTGATTGAGCCATTTCAAAGACTTAAATTGGCTTCGAATTGTGTTTTGCTGTAATTGATCAATATGATAATGTTAACATGATCTTAGTTTTTTAAATATACAAATTAAAATGATATCGTTTTAAGATAAAATTTTAGGTTGTTAGGTTCGGCCATTTGTCATTTTTATAATTAACATTTTAATTATAAAGCGATTATGATTATAGAAAGGATTTTAATTATTTTGTTTAATCAAGCCTTTAAACCGTGACATCCTTTCTGGCATAATTAAATTAAGAGGAGTGTGTAATTATAAATTGGTGCAAAGATAAGCAAGTCACATATAATTATTTTCTTCGATTTAAGGAAAAAATTAATGTTATAAAGGACTTAACCATAATTAAATAAATTTTAATATATGTTTTACCATCAAGCCTAATCAACTTTTGAATCATGATACAATGAATCATAACCTTAATTTAGGACTTAAAACCCAACTACTTAGAACTAAGCCTCATATAATTCAAGTAGAGGTTAAGAGTATATTAGACTTTTTCCACCAACTTTTAAGCTCAAAGAGTAAGTCCAAATTGGTTTCCAAAAACGGGAACTCCTATTATCTTGGAGAGAAGACAAGAAGTTATAACAGTAATAGTGAAGTTGTTAATCTATCTTTGCATACATTTCTTTTTTCCTTTCAGGTCTTAGGCCTCCTTTTCCTTCTTAAGCATTCATTCTCACACCATCATAAACTACAGACATTGATCAAAGGTAATGTATGTGCTTCATGGGATCCCATGTTCATTACGACATGTACAAGATTATATGCAACCAGTTGTATTGTCTGTCTCCTTGGAGATTATGAAACATATTCCTTAGGTTTAGGTGTCTGATCTTTGAGAATGTTGTTGTGTGTGTGTGTGTGTGTGGGATGATATGAAATATTAGCCATGAATGAAAGCTTCTCAGTAGCTTTTAGTGCCTCGAGGCATTGCTATAGAACATGACTCTTGAAAATCCCATCTTGATTCTTGAAAGGTAGGCAGCAAGTCTTTCTTGTCATCTTTACTTTCAATGGAAAATCCAATTTTTTGACGGGTTTTTATGGACCATCCCTGGGAAACATTGGAGAACAATATTCAAGCTTGGCAATCTGGAAATTTTGATTGTGATGACAAATTGGGATTATGTCAAACTACCATTTTTGTTATTGTATGATCAGATTCAGAGGGACTGATTGAATTCTGAACAAGTTCAATTTGTATAGGAAGTAGTGATCTTAAACTTGCTATAACTAGAAAGCCAATTGTTCTTAAATCTCCCATCAAAAGAACATATCTTTTGTCAATTACACCTCTTTGTTTCATTTTGTTTTCAATGTTTGCTTTCCATCTTTCATCAATTACACCTCTTTGTTTGGAAAGTTTGGAATTTTCTTTTCTCTATGGTGATATGTTCCAAAACCAAACTTCTTCTCACTTCAAGTTACAGAACTTATGGCGTCCAAGCTGCCTGTGCTGCAATCGCAGGCCATTCAAGTGGCATCCATGGCAGCAAAATTACCAGTTTTCCAACCCAAGGCAATAAGTGAAGCTTCAAAATCTGCAGCCAAGCATGCACGTGAATACTACAACAAGTTGTTAGAACAAAACAAGCAATATATCCAAGACCCTCCAACTATAGAGAGATGCAATGAACTTTCTAATCAACTATTCTACACTCGCCTGGCCAGGTAATGCAAAATTTATCGATTTTTTTGGCATCTGCTTGTCAGTTTTATGTCAGTAATTTATGCAACTTGTTCTAATCTGCAGCATTCCAAATCGTTATGGAGCATTTTGGAAGGAGCTAAACGACCTCAAAATTTACATCAAAAGCAAGCCCAGGATCACTTTAGATAATGCTGGGATTGCTGCTCTTTTTGGAGTGGAGTGCTTTGCCTGGTTCTCTGGTGCTGAAATAATTGGCAGAGGATTCACTGTTTTTGGTTATCATGTCTAGTTTTCGTTCCATTTATGATTTCTGCAATATTGGTTGGTTCTTGAACAATAATCTTTCCAAATCCTGGTGACTTATGACAACTATCCATTGCACTTGCAAAATAAGATTCAGAACCTTGCTGGATAAAGTTGATTCCTGACAGATTTCAGTATGCTGCAATTTGGTTTCGAACTCTGGACTTTTAGGAGCTAAGCTTGAGTCATATGTACTACAGTAATAGTATCACATGCAAAAGTTTTCTGGACTTTTAGGAGCTAAGCTTGAGTCATATGTGTTACAGTGATAGTATCACATGCAAAAGTTTGTTTTCTACGAGATTTAGAACCTGGCTTGATAAAGTTGATGCTGCAATATGGTTTCAGACTACGGATTTTTAGGAGTTAAGCTTGAGTCACGCATTTACAGTAACAATATCACATGCAAAGCTTTGTTTCCTGCAAGATTTAGAACCTGCCTTAATGAAGTTGAGTCCTGACAGAGTTCAGGATGCTGCTATTTGGTTTCGGGTTCCGGATTTTTAGGAGTTAAGGTTGAGTCATGTGCATTTAGAGTAATAGTATCACTTGCAAAGCTTTGTTTCCTGCAAGATTTAGAACCTGCCTTAATGAAGTTGAGTCCTGACAGAGTTCAGGATGCAGCAATTTGGTTTCGGACTCCGGATTTTTAGGGGTTAAGCTCGAGTCATACGCTTTTACGGTAACAGAATCACTTGCAAAGCTTTGCTTCCTGCAAGATTTAGAACCTGCCTTAATGAAGTTGAGCCCTGACAGAATTCCGGATGCTGCAAATTTGGTTTCAGACCAGTGATTTTTAGGAGTTAAGCTTAGTCATGCATTTACAGTAACAATATCATTTGCAAAACTTTGTCCCTTACAAGATTTTGAACCCTGCTTAATAAAGTTGAATCCCGACAGATTACAGAATGCTGCAATTTGGTTTCCAGCCCCGTAATTTTAGGAGCCAAGCTTGAGTCATATGCATTTACAGGACAGCATTTGACAATAAACCAATCTGCATTGACAGTTCTGTGCTCTGAAAGTTACTCTTTGATGTGTGAATGTGACGATCGTTAAAAGATTGTGATGTTTCCTAGTGATTCAGAGACCAGAGACATAAACCAAAGTCATATTCATTGAAATATTCAACTTCCTGAAATGAAAGCTTTGATCTTTGGGCTCTGGTCTGACACATTTCAGTCGGCAAGTAAATCACATAGCAAACATGTGGCTGTGGAACTGTGGTTCAGTTTGACATTTTAGCTCAAGAAGTGTTTGGAATGTGAACTAAATTTAAAAAAAAAACAGGAAAACTTCTTGGAAAGTCTTTATCATAAATACAATTGCTTTTTTTTTTAGCTCGAATCAGATTCGATCCGATCTTACCATAAGGTTGACAAACTAGTTCGATCTAATTCAAACTTAGATCTTGTAATAAGGTTGATAAACTGATCGATCTAATTCAAAGCTAACAAATTATATTTAAATTAATTAGAGTTTTAAGTCAAANNNAACTTCTTGGAAAGTCTTTATCATAAATACAATTGCTTTTTTTTTTAGCTCGAATCATATTCGATCCGATCTTACCATAAGGTTGACAAACTAGTTCGATCTAATTCAAACTTAGATCTTGTAATAAGGTTGACAAACTAATCGATCTAATTCAAAACTAACAAATTATATTTAAATTAATTCAAGTTTTAAGTCAAATTCAGATTTAAGAATTAAATTATCTCATTTTAAACTAATTCAATAAAAAAAAGATCAAATTCAATTAGACAGAACTAGGTAGCGAATCAAACTCAGCCTAGCCTATTGCCATCCCAACTTACCAAGAATATGACAGGAGGGAGGGATTGAATAAGAAGCCATGCTCTTGTTAAATTGGTGTCAAATCGAAAGAAGAGATGAGTCTAGTCAGGAATAGCATCTGCTGAAAAATTCAATCCTGCCCAGAACATCAACTTGGTTGCATTTGGCACGTGGAACTATGGAGCTGGAACTTAAGCTGCAAGTTATATCAACTGACAAGATTACAATTTTTTTTAATAAAAAAGTAAGGATTTGGTATTGGAATGTAGCTTGTCTCCATTTAGAATATATGCTTTTTGATTATCCTTTGCATTATTATCTGAATAAGAATATTATTCTTTTTATTTTTAGTAATTATATATAATTAATAAATCTTTTAATATATTTAATGCAAAAAATTCAATTTTTGTGTATAAAAATACCTAAAAATATTTATAATCTTGGCAGAAAAAATCAGGTTGCGATCAATTTAAAATTAATGAGTCAAATTTAATTTAATCAGATTAAATTTTAAATTTTTTAAAATTCAATTGATCATAACAAATGATTTAATCTAAAATTAATAAATTGCAATAGATTTAATCAATTTTAAACTGACACTAAAGTATTGAATTAGACTTTATCCTAAACAAAATTAATTAAATTTTAATTACATTCGAATTGTTTTAAAGATGATAATGAATTAAATTAAATTAAGTTGCATTTTTAAATATTATTTAATTTTTAGAAACAATATTGTTTAATTTTTAATTTATTAATTGAAATAATAATAATAATATTTTAAAAATAAATCATTTACCAAAATTGATAAGCCCAAAAAAGCTAGATTAGTAAAATGATTGTTCCTATTTTTGTATATCTCTCTATATTATAAAAAATATATAAGGTGACACACGAAAATGAGAGCAAATTAAAAATGATCCGCTTAAACGACGTATAAGAATTTACAGTTTGGCTCGTCGTCGTCGCTAAAATACGTCTATTATTATTATTATTATTATTGTTATTATAGCATTTTTTATTTAATATATTATATACATGAGCGTGTTGGACGTAGACCCCACTTCAAGTAATGAATTTCAACATAGACCCACTACCCATTATGCTCTCTCGTGTCCAAGCCCGGAGTGTCCGTATCCCTACCTTCTTCATTCCCATCCTCGCCCCTCCACGTTTTAATGCCCCACCAATGTTATTTCTAATATCAACATTTATAATCATTATCAATTTTTTAAATTTTCAAAAAAATTTAAGGTTTAAAATTTTAATTAATTATAAAATTAATATATAGTAAAAATGAATAAAATCAAATATTTTAAATAAAATAAAAGAAATTAACATTTAATTTAAAACTATTTGCTGTTTATTTTAATTTATAAAATTTAGTTACTTTTTAATAATTGACAGATTAATTAATAAATCACTTTATTTTTAATAATAAAATTTTTAAGAGAAATTGGCTAATTCAAAATTTTTGTGAATGAATCAATCGAATTGACTTGATTTTTTATCATTAATTATTATTTAACAATAACAACACCTATTATAAATCTTGCTGATACGCAAGGTTTGGGGAGGTCTAGTAATATGCAGCCTTACTTTTAATTAATAAAAAAGGAAAAGAACTATTTCATTAATCAAATAAAGAATTGGATGATAACATCCGGAACAACCTCTCAAGAAACAAAAGGGGAGTATTTAATGAATGCTCTAACCAGTTGATGAGCAACACCATTCAAGTTTCTGCGAATCCACCGAACTTGTATAACTGGTCTAGACTTAAGAATAAGCAAACAGTCTTTATCAATCAAACCTAACTCAGAAAAGTCAAAAGAATGAGAGGACAAAACAAGAAATAAATGTTGGCAATATGTGAAAATAAAGCCCTCGTCAGGGAAGTGAGACTTTGCATATAATAACGCCTCACGCAAAGCAATTGCCTCCACCACTGCAGTACTTTTAACACCTTCTTGGTAACCAGATATAGCTTTGATAAATCTACCTTCAGGATTTTCAAAAACCACCGCAAAATCTGTGATACCTCCCTGCTGAAATGTTGCGACATCAACAAATGCCTGCCAATGAAAATTGTTCAAATTAATGATGTCATTTTTAGCACCCTGTTGTCCGCCAAACTGATACACAAACCCAGCAACAAGCTTTAACACACTCAATTCTGGCCAGTTCTGCAGATGGGCAGTCGCTACTTGAACCAGCTGCTGCACTGTTTGTAAATATATTAAAATTTTTATTTAGTGAATCAAATAATATAATCAAATTTAAGAAATTATTGAAAATTTTATGATAATTTGAATATAATTTCTAATATTTATTAATGGTTGTTAAGTTTTGATGACTGAACTTTAAGTCTCGACCCATTTAATATTAAAAAATTATATTAGTTTTTAACTTTTCAATTTGATTTAGTTTAATAATCTTTATTATTAAAAATTGATTGATTTATTAATTAATTGTGCAAAATTTTAAATTAATAAATATTTATAAACTAAAATAAATTGACTAATTTTTATTTAAAAATTTTTAACTAATTTTTTAAATTTTCAATAAATTCTTTAATTTTATTCAATCTTTAATTAATGTTATAATGATTTAATAATGATTAAATCTTAAATTTTTTATCTTATTAATTTAATTTTTAGTCCTATTTCAAAAATATTGGTCTCACTTAAATTTCAAACAATAGACTGAAAATTGGAGTCCTCGACCACTAGATTACCTCACGAAGATTATGGTCAAAGTAACATAAAATGTGTGACGAAGCTTTGAGAAGTTGTTCGTTAGATTTAGCTGTCACACACTAACAACACTGCTCATAAGCACGATTCCTGTGGGGTACTGCCACGTGTCCTTGGTGACGGAAACTCAAAGTTTTGATCATGCTCTCCCTCTTCAATCTTCAAGGCACCAGTCGACGGCCCTGATTTGATCACGAGCATCACCAACGGTCTTCGAGTTCTTGCCGTTGCTTGGAATCTCCAAAATCACGCTCCTCTCCTTCGGGTTCTCTCTTGCTTTGTTCATACGCATTATTGGTGACTTTGACTTTGTGAAAGACCCTCGGTTGGCTAAAGCTTAATGGGGGTCATTAATGGAGTAATTAACAATATTCTAAAATTTTAAATTATAAATTAAACATATAAAAAAGAAATTTAATGTCTTAAAAATGTAATTGATATTTAGTATATAGTACAAATTAAATAGAATTAAAAAATTAAAATAAAATTAAAAAGAGTATTTTTACTCTTAAATATTAGCTTAATTAAAGAAATGAATATTCAATAAAAATCGATTAATTTATAGATTCATATAATTAAATAACAAATTAACTAATTTATAATAAAAATTATTAAAATAAATCGAACCAAACTCGAGATTTCCTTTTTTAGAGTGTTTACCGTGACGAGATCCTCTACCCACTTAAGACAAATGTTGGAAGAATAAAAACATCATGTTCATGTCATTAGTTAGTTAATTAAGCTTAGGTCTAGAGTTTACATATGTTGCTTTTTAACATTTGATTATGTTTAATATTATAAGTGATGTGTCATTTTAAGATTGTTTTTATAATGATATTTTACCAAGTTCGTTATCCTAAATTTATTTCCTTGATTGGATTAATGGATTAAAAAATTAAAAGTAAAATCACAATGTATGATTTGACATATGATTAACTTTATTTATTCTTTTTGACTAATTTGTAGAATGCCCTAAAAAATCTTTAATAATGCTTTATTTATTATAAAGCATTATTTGTTCTTAAAAAGTATATATTAAAATTTATAAATATGAATTAAATTAAATTCATTATTTTTTTAAATTATTGACTCGATAAATGACATATTAATAACATATAATTTACGAATCAATTCAGCAAAAATTTTATTGATACGGTTCAATTGTAAACAACTTTTTTTTAAATGGAAGAATTCGCAATTGCTATCTTTTGGATATGCATTGAGTAAACCTCTGGATTGATGCAATAGTCTGTAAATCATCTCAATTGAGTACTCTGTACTAGATAAGTCCTATACAACAAGTTCGACCGAAATAATGTAGATAAAAAAATCAGAACACAGAGCCTTTTAATCCTATATCCCTTACTTCACCAACTAGACAAGCTTATTCTTAATTAATAGAAAAATTATACCTCGAGATCAATAGACAAAATAGCAAACCTAATGTCAATAATAATTAAAAAAAGAAGCATAAACTAAAGGTTTTTTTTTGGATAAAATAAAATAATTGGCCTAGTGTGTCTTGCTTGCCTACGAAGTCTTAGCCAATCCATACAAAATACACTCTGAGACATAAGGGAGTGAAGCAAACAGTATTGTCTCCCTCTCTCTCTCTCTATCTCTAGCGCGCACACACACAAAACGAACTTTACTTGATGACTTTGGTGATCACATTCACGCGTAAACAGCAACATGATCATAATCTTTTTCAGGAATTTCAACACCCACATATCTCTCTTCCTGTCTTCCACATTCAATCCCTTATCATCTGAACGAAACTGAACTCTCTGGTTCAGGTTTTTCTGCTGAGTTTCAAAAAACTCAAACCTTTAGAAAGGAAAGTGAAAAAAACCGGTCTTTGTACGTTCTACTACATGAAAGTTGTCTTCTTCTTGTGTTCGTGACCTGAAACTACTTGTGATCGCTTCTTATCCGTTAAGGACCATGTGATGGTGTGAGAAAGTTGCAATCTTTCCGCTTCCTTGTGATATTCGCAGCCCAAAAGAGCCTTTGAAGTTTTTTTTCAGATTCTGACAAAAACCCACATCGTATCTTGTGCAGTCTCTTGCGTTTTAGCTTACGAACTTCGACTTTTTGTATCCAACTCACCAAATCTTAGAAATCCCAGAAAGTTTATAACTTTGAAGACCCCCCTTGTTCATGGTGTGTATGTGTGTAGGTCAAAAGTCGTTCATTTTGGTGGTGAAATTTGACAGAAGCAGAAAATGCAAGATCCATCAGCAGCGATGTTCCAACCAATGAAGCCTCAGTTCCCAGAACAAGAACAACTCAAGTGTCCACGTTGTGACTCCACAAACACCAAGTTTTGTTACTACAACAACTACAATCTCTCTCAACCTCGTCATTTCTGCAAGAATTGTCGCAGGTACTGGACGAAAGGCGGAGCTTTAAGGAACATCCCGGTCGGTGGTGGCAGTAGGAAGAACACCAAACGCTCCACAAACCAGAAACGCGCCAACCCTGATCAGAATCCTGATCCGGGTCGGGCCAGCAGGCGGCTGCCGGAGTCCGTGTCATCACCATCATCAACGGCACAAGCCGAGAGTCAGCAGTTGAGAAGTAAAGACAGTTCGGGTTCAGGTCAGGGTGAAGATCTGCCGTTGGTATACGGGTTGGATGGTGATCATGATAGGAAGGTATTGGACATGGGTGGGAGCTTCAGTTCTCTCTTGACATCAAGTGGGCAGTTTGGAAGCATTTTTGATGGGTTGAATCCAAATGGGTTGGGCTTGAAAATGGTTCCACTGGGTGGTTTTGTAGAGGATTTGAATACAGGCTCAAATTCGGACTCGACTCTCCATCCAGCTCGTGGCGGTACTAACCATAACAACCGGAGTAGCAACGGCGGCAGCCGTGGTGATGGTGGTAGCAACAATGAGAGTTATTTGCATGGTAGTGAGTGGGGAAATAGTAATGGATGGCCTGATCTAGCTATTTACACTCCAGGGTCTAGCTTCCATTAGAGTACATTGGTGAATCACATTTGCTTCTAATTAGCAGCCTGAATGCTCCATTATGGTTCTTTTGGTCTATGCGTTTTTTGAGTGGTTTTTGTTGGCTTTACATATGAAAGAGGAAGAATTATATGTATATGGAAAAGGGTTTCTTTTCTAATTTCTAATATATATTCACTAATTAGAGCAAATTTGTCTTCGTTTAGTGTCGGAATAGCTTACTATATAAGGATAAAATTGCGTACTACCGAATCTTTCTAAATCTTATATTTAATCGAAACTCTCACATTGTTATTGTTGTTTTTCTTTATAAATTTATATTCATTTTTATGTTGGCTATAGTTTTTAACGACGAGGAGTTATTTGTTTGGTTGTTTTGTTGGATGAAATTCTCACATGATATTTTTTTAAATATATTTAATAATCCATAAATTTTTTGTTTTAAATAATTATTTTAATGAATTCAAGATTCAAAATTATGTTATGATTTCAATGCAATTAGTAATTACAAGTAATTTTGTCAAAGTTTAACTTAATTTAATATGATTTATTCAAAACTAATATTTTGAATTTAAAACACCCGATTCAAACTTAATTTAAAATTTAAAAACTCGACAAAAGTTCAAATCCTTAAAATACGGGGTGGTTGTTTCCATTTTTTAGTGTCCTTTGTGCCCTTTTCATCCTGTCCATCTATTATGAGATGGAGAGGACACAGCGTAACACATAGAAACGAGAATAAAAAATTTGGTTCTCAAATTCTAATTAATAGATGGATAAGATAGAGAAGACACAGAATGATACATGAAAACGAGATATCCCCAAATCCTAACCCGACCCAAGACCCGTAGACCCGTCCAATTTTAAGTACATCTACTCTCATCAGTGTGTGAGATTAGGGATTAGGATAAGAGTGGACCGGGTTTGACATTTTGTTGGTTTCCGAGTAGTTTGCTTAGTTTTATGGAACAAGAGAGGAGTGATCGAAGATCCAAAGTGAATATATTACATATATCAATTTTCATATAATATTATATTGGTTTAAATGGTCATAACATATTTTTAAAAAAATTAAAATTAGTACGGTTGCTATTTGATGAACGAATGAATGATTGAGAATAAAAGAAGAATTGTATTTAAAATAGTGGGGACAAATAATAATTAATCTAGTTGAAATTTTTCCAAGTAAAAAAAATCATAATAAGAAAATAAAACTAATATCTAATATAATTAAATAGTATAAAATACAAACGGATAAGGCTGCGTATTGTCAAATCTCTTCAAACCTCCCAATTCAGCGGGATTTTAATTAAATGTTGATGACGATATCGACAACGAGTCTAAAATAATTGGATGTTGACAACGATGACATCTTTAAAATTTTTTTGCACAAATATCTCCTAAATCATAATTCACTTAATGAGACAAAGACTTAAAATTAAACAATATTTACAAGTACAATTATATCTAAATTTCACATCAATTATCTTTTTAAATCACTAAATAAATTACAATTTTTTTTATTGGGAGTCAGAACTTGTGATTTTTGAAAGGAATAGATTCTTTGTTCCGGTTAATTAATTCCTACCATGTTTTATCAAATCTTATCCACATATTTATATATAGCTCACACAAGTGTGTGGACAAAATTAAGTGTATAGAATTGAAATACCCTAACGGGAATAGGGTGCTCTAACCCATTTTTTGAACGGGTAACTTAATTTCTTTTCTTAGGTAAAATAGGAGCATTGTTGCATCAAGTTTAGTCATGTTGTTGGTGTCAAAGTGCCCTAATTTGGCTAAGAGTAGTGGAAATGATAGTAAGTGGTAGGCACTAGGCTTTGGAAATTAGTCTATATTCTGTTTAGTTGATGTGATAAATTGGTGACTAAGTGACTACAAATTGCTCCCTTCTTTCTTGCTTGTTGGGCCATACACTATAATTATGCTCTAAGTGGACCACTCTTCTTCTGATTTACAGAAATTTCATCACCAACCTTTCACATGCTGTGGGGTCTGCTGCTTAAACTTGATTTCACAAACTGAAAATGTGTCTCGAAGTGATATGTGAAATCACTAATGTGGGTCCGCATTTGAACGATCAGTGGTCCTGATTAAGTTTGGCAAGTGAATGGATGGATGTGATTAAAGATCAAGCTATCCCAGCTCATTGGCCATATTGTGTAACAATCATGACTGGTCCTGAATCCTAATTGAACTAATTATAGCAACAAAGGGGTTTAAAAGAATGCCTATAATTAGATACATACTCCATTGTTGAGAGCCACAGAACTTTAATGCCAAGAAAAGCCCCAATTCAGGCTTGCAAATTGACAAATGCTTGAAACCCACCAAATTTGAATTTTGTGGTAGGGATCTATGACTTTGCTCTCTTTCTTCCAACAATTAGTATGGTCTACATCATATGGGATTTATGTGCTAATCTGACTCAACATATGTATTGACCAAGTTGTAGTGACACATCTTGTTCTTTTATGGCTGCAATGTTATCTTGAACATGTAGATGTCAAACTATTAATAGTGTGTTCCCGGAAAAAAAAAGTTCGAACTCGAATATAAACTTAACAGTACATCTCGGATTATTTTAGTTCATCAAATGTATGTATCAAAATGATGTCGTATCTCTAAACTCATATAATATATGGTGAAAAATATCTTCTCTTGCTCTACCCAAATTGTAGAATTGGTTAGCAGAGACTGAAATAAGATGAGATAATTGTTTTAGTGCACATCATAAAAGCTGAATCCAATGAAATCCCTTTTCAGAAAAACAATATTAATTGGATTTGAATGGACTAATCTGATATGTTTTTCTTCCCTTTAAAGATTTATGTCCATTCCCTTTTCTCTGTTAGAATTTAAGGAAACAATTTCAGAAAAGGGCGTGGTGATTAAATCTATAGTCCAAAGCTGAGGTTCTATTTTTGGCAAGTAGTGGACTATAACTTCAGAGCTTGCCTTTACGTTGAAGCATCTTCATCCTAGCTCTGAATTGTCCATTCAAGTTGGTCTCTGCACTATTTTGTCTGGTTTGTTAGGGAAGTTGGGAAGTTTCCTGGAACTTTCAGCTTTAGATGCATGCCATTTGAGGACTCTTTAACATTTTCTAGTAATGTTTTACTTTCATTTTCAAACTAAGCATGACAAAAAGTCTGAATCCGACTCAAGGTTAGTGGATCAAATCGATACAACTCAATTCAAAATCAACAAACCAAACTATATTTGATCAAGCTTGAACTCGAACTTTAAGAGGCCTGAGCTCCATCGCCATCCCTATTCCAAACCCAGAAGCTAAATCAAGCGCTTAGCTCATGTGAGGATGCTTATGACCTCTCTGGATTTAGATCAGTGGATGTCTTAGGAAAATAAGAATAAAGGGTGGAATAAAGTGAAAGGATGCAAGTACATCGTGTTTAAACTAATTCCTATAAACTAAAACATCAAACAGTTTGACCATCTTAGGTGAAATCTGCAGGATGGCATGTGAAGGTATTGTATTCCACATTGCTGACAACAGTCATATCAGAATCAGAATCATAAAAGCTGTGGAGTATGAGAACCAGTCAGCATGAACTCCGCAATACTCATAAAGGGCTATTCTTTTAGGTTCTTACAAAACCAGGAAAGAAGACAGGTCCAACAACTTTCCAGTAAGGAACTTTTCAAGTACACTTATAGAACCTCCTTCTTTGGTGTAAAACATGAGAGAATAGAAAAAATTCTTTAGCAGAGCACCTGGCTTACTGCAACTCTCATTGGGAAGTCAAGACATCAATTCTAACATAAATATTAACTTTCAACTTTTTGTGCTAAAACAAATCCAATGTATAGTGTACGGAAGTGTGAAACATATTTCAGAACAGAGAAACGTGCATACAAATTTTAATTTACAACAAATGCAAATCTGTAAAATCCGAGTCTCCCCCTGAGAATCTGGATCCACTAACAAGGCATCTGTCTCGTAAAACCTATGAATGATACTGGAAAAATCAAAGCAGTTACATGGTCACAGTACGGGCCTTGTACATGCAAATATATGCCATATGCCAATCACCTGAAATTAGAACACGTTCAGAGTCATCAAGAGAAGAATTATATAATCTACTAAAGAATTTGACAGCTTGCAACAAATGCAAGGGTGAAGTATAGCTTCATTTTTAACTATGTGAACAGCTTACCTCCTCCAGAGAGTCTAGAAATATCTTCCTCTCGCTGTGGTATTGGATTATCATCATCATACTCGATCCATTTTCCTGTAAGGAAAAAGAAAGATGTTTACAGTTTAAAGCTGAATATCAGGACAATCAATTACTGAAGAGCTGGCTCAGAAAACTGACCACTCTCTTGTTTGACCCAAGCAACATAATGCCCTGAATCAGCACTCCTCCCCTTATGAGTTAGCACAGCAACCAATTCGTATACTCCAGTTAAATGTAATTCTTTATCTGATGGAACACCTGAAGGCAGAGGTGTTATACAGGTAACAGAACTTCAGATGATAAAGTTTATAACAAAAAGTCTTGAAACCAGAAAAATCCAGGCAGCATTGGAGAAATGAAGGATAAGACAATTCATAATGAAGCGTCTTAAGGAACTGCACCATCAAAATATCCTATCCACTCCATGTATGCGTCATGATCAGTAAAGTGCCTCAGAGACACAAGGTATTTTGCAAAGACCAGAAGCAAAGCCACTATCTATTGCCACATGTCCATCATAGGATCTTAAGATACATAACTGTTAGACCATATTCTGACCAACAATACAGAGCTCAACTAAGGAAAATTTTTGAAAACATTTACCTTTCTCTGAGGTACCCTTTGATTCTCCAATTCCACTGGATGATCCCTGTAAACAGTATGTATACAAGAAAGACACGTCAGAATATTCACATAATCTTTGAGTCACAACATCAATGTATGTGTTGGAAAAGCTCAACTATAGGCCCAACCTCTGCATCAGTCATCTTGACATCATTGATCTGTGAACCAGAGTTCTTCTCGTTGGTTTTTAAACCAATCTTTTTACCCTCCTCATTTCTTAAAATCTGAGAGTTAAGTATGCATGAAACCGCTTTATACCGCTGAACTGAATAACAAAACTACAAGTGCATAATACCAAAGCAAAACTACCAAATCAATGGGTTCCCTATACCTGACGGGGGGCATCCAATTTTTTGCGAAGATCATCAGAACAGAAATCATAGACATCCAATTCCAAAGGGTAATCCACTTTCTGAAAGAAACAAGTTGCTTGATACTCATATACTAGGTATTTGTGCAAGATTTAATTGACTGTTACTAATTTTTTTGCAATAAACCTTAAACCAATGGCTTACAACACAAAGAGATCTGCAGTTACCCGCAAAATTTTAGCCTTCTGATTTGTCTCTCTCTTCCAGAAGAAGCGAACAAACTGAATCGTCATGTACCTTGTAAATTAAATATAGACAGTAAGAAATTATCATCTTTCATCAATAAATTTTAGAATTAATCTGAGATTTAGAAGAAGAAAGAGAAAAGCAATCACTGGAAGTAGGATGAAGACAAAATGTTAAAGAAAAAGGCCTTTACAATACCTTGGCAAAGCACCGATACGGGACTCCTTCAAATAAATTGCACCACGTCCCAAGGAAGGAGAAACCTTCTCCAATTCAGATTTAAGACCCTATGATGTATATAAGTCGGTAAAATATATAATACACTTTGATTAGAGATATTAAAGAACAAGTAATAGCAACAAATCAATTTCATGATATAGATTAGTATGTGATTATAAATCCTATATAGTCGCATAGCAAGTAATAAAGCAATAGGAGAATCGGTGGTGAATTCCTTTCTAAGAGGAAAATCAGAATTTAAATAACAAAGTAACCACTAAACTCAGTAGCTCTAGATAAAAGTCTGCAATAACTTCACGACAATTCACCTCCAAAGGGCAGCAAGCAGCTAGATTCAATAGAGAGCTTAGGCACATTGGCGTGATTAGAACTAACTAACCACCCACAAATATTCCCAAATTAGGTTAAGGTAAGTTTCTCTCAGACAAAATATAAATTGTGTACCAACAAAACCCTAAAGAAAAGAAGGTGATGCGGCAGAGAACTGCCATGAAGCAATTTTCTGTTTCATTCAAATTCAAACTACAAGAAACAAGGAAATCTTTTTGGCAGAAACAAAACAATCTTGAAGATATGCAGAATAATATACATAGAGCTGACATGTGAAAAAACAACAAATGAAAAAGGAGAGAAACTAGGTTGGGGTCAAAGTCAAAAGCTCAATGATTTCAGAAAATTTATAGCAACTAAAATGAGCCAGCCAAGTGAAGCAGGACGAGGACCAATTGCTGAAGGAACATAGAAGGCATTAAACCATAGTGTCTTAATTATAGATAAGCATTGACTGGCTAGCAAAACTCACATGTTTTAGTCCTTCATGCAAATGGTTAACCTCTTGAGAAATGTGGCATTTAAGTGAGTAAGTTGATTCCGTCTCCGAACTTTCTTCACCACTTTCTTGGCAGTGTAGTCTAACACCAAGCACCAAAAACATATAACTATGTCAAATTTCTTGGCCCTTTCTTAGCTGAAAAGCATCCACACTCAATTAAAATTATCAAAATAATAGAAGATGTAACAAAATGCTCCAGATAGGAACTGGAGATAAGTTAGCTATGCACATACCTGCTCATGAGTTCAATGCCAAAAAGTGCCTTCACAGCATCTGGATTTTCACTGCGAGTTTAAAGATTATGAAGCAATCGAGTTAACTTAGATGAATAGCAAGATCTAAACCAGCTGCACCAGACATTATTCAACAATGGAGCTATTATCCATGTAATTTTCCCAAAGTTCATCAATGAAAACAGGAAATAGAGCTAATGGTTTTTTATTATAGCACAAACAATACAGGATGTTTAAATGAGCCAAATTCCACAAAGATGCCAATAGTTTATGCCACAAACAATACCAACCTACCTTGGGCTAGGTGAAGTGAGAGACTGCGAAAGTGTGTATAAAAGCTGTGTCCAACATTCTTCAGCATCCTGTTCCACATTTTGACACATAGAAGTCAATGGGAGAAAAAGGTGTAGATCATTAAGTTGCAGAAAATATGTGGATGTTTGAAGAACCTGCTGCATGAAGACACCATTGTGCAACTGACCGAATTGTGGATACTTTTTGCGCAAAACCTGAAAATAAAACATGATAAATAAATGTTTTATGTCTGTTCCTTGTTTGCTAGCACGTAAATCAAAATATAACAATTGCCTTCAATATGGAGTTTAATATAGGTTACACAGGAAACAACAGTTTTGATGTTATTTCATGGCCAAAAGTTCCCGAATTATGAAATATTGTCACAAAAAATCAAGGAAACCTTTTAACACTATTTGTAATCAAGAGAACAGTTAAACAATATTATGGATCTGCAAATGGAATGCTGAATGAATGTGTCAATAAGTAAGAAAACAGCACAAAGTTCATTTCACTTATCTCCCCAAAAGCATGCTTTTTACTAAGAAGATAGGTCTTGTACCCCAAAAAGAAAGATAAGCTTGCCAAGAGGTTCTAAAAGAACTTTCTTCTATTTACATATGGCATTCCTAAGAGCCTCTTGCAATAGCAAACATGAGGCAATGCTTTATTTCAGAAAAAGAGAGAAAGAGACCATCCAAAACTGCATAGGTGCCACTGGCTTGACACTTTTGTCAAGCTCGTTAAATAATTCTCGAGTTGCAGCCGTCAACATATGAGATGTCTGATCCAAATCATTCCTTCTATCGGATGGATACCTAAACAAAGTGGATTGGAGATAAGAGAATTAATGAACTTATTTCATGGAAGAGTACATGGCTATTCAGAAAGAAAGAGATCTTACTTAAGTAAAGCAGACTTCAACTCTGGAACAGAATGCAGGCATTGTATTGTAGAATTCATGTAGCAGGTGTTACCAAGATTAAAAAGACCAGAACTATGACCCTGGGAGTGTAAACAAGTACAGCAGTGAGTTGGTAGAGATCAGCAACAAACTGTATAATTAACATAAATCATCTGCAAGTTCCTTTTAGCTCTGGGACACAAAACTACTACTTAGACTGTAAGTTGTCAATCTCGTATCCTAGTAGTGCATTGACTGCAAAATTGTACAATCTGAATTTACAAAAAAGCATCAGATTTTAGTAACGAGACTCACTATAGCAACTACTTGTTCTTCTTCTGGGAGATCTTCCATGAAGACAGGACCCTTCTCTGGGGTCTTCACAATCTCATCAGCAGTTCCCATCATCATAAATCTTTGCCCCTAAAAGATCATTCGGGAATATATTCGATATCAATGTTCTAACATTTAGAAAATGCAATGCAACAATACCACATAGAAAAGATCATGTACCTGCTTCACTCCTATTGTTGACCAATCATCATCGTCCTTCAGCGTGTAAGAATAAACATAAGAATGAATCATATTCAAACTCTTGAAACAGAAAAACAAATTACTATAGAGGTACGAGAAACCAAGTCCAATAAAGTTAGCTAATAATTAACCATCACACTGATAAAGCCAAAAAAAAATCATCTTATCACCTTTAATAAGCCACCCTTAACCATAATCTTCTGCCTCTCAGGAGGCACCCCAGTCAAGTCGTACAATTGGCACTTGAAAACATAAGGCGGCAGGCTTGTGTCAATTTCAACCTTTGGGAAAACTTCTTTTTGCCATTTTACACTCACTGCAATATGATAATATAAGAATAATTTCCAAGATTAAATATAAAAATTGCACATTAATGTCATACTGGATTCCTAGGAAGTTGTAAATTAAAGAAAAAGGAACAGAAACATTGATGTTAAGTATCAAACAAAAAAAAAAAACCAATGTTTCCAGCTTTTTTTGTTACTCTAGTCAGATTCAGGATAAGAAGTCTGAAAATTCCTATAGCACTTATATAAGGTTCATGATTCATGAGGGACAGCATAAGCACTTAAAGCACACAACGACAAAACAGCAACGCCATTAAATAGTCTATTTCCTAAAAAAAAATAGCAATAGCACATCTGCAACATTTAAAAAAACACAAGATGCATGTAGAAATTTCGCCAAGCACCAAAACACTTCCAACACAAACAAGAAACGACACAAGTGAGCTATTTCAATCGTCAAAATCCGTAGCCACCTAACAGAACTCCATAATCACCTATGACCCAGTTCGAGAAACACAAAAACAAGCCCTAAAGATCCAAAATTTCGTAGCTACATTAACCTATAACTGCCCCACGTTAACATATAACTGCCACAAATCACCCCCGCCATCCCACCAAAAGAAAATAAACTTTTATCAATAAGGAGTTAATCAGAAGAGCAAGATCACCTGTAATCATGACTGATGGGTTCTCAAAAGACCGATAGCGAGAAAAAGGTTTTGCCTTTATGCTTTGCTTGAAGAAATCGAACTAAGCTCTAAAGGTCTCCAATGGGTTCTGATTTCTAATTTTATACACACAAAAAAGGAAGTCCGGGTACGGATCCGGTCCGGATCTCACCGTGTAGTACGATTACATATTTTGTTCAAAGGTTTTTTAAAACGAGGTAAATTATAAATTTAAAAACATCAAAATTGAAATTAAAATTATCATACTAAAAAATTTAGTATAATTAAATAATATATTTAAGCTTATTTATTTATTTTTCCAATTTTTATGTATTTCACTTACATTCCTCAACTTATTTATTAAAATTAAATGAGTCTTCTTAGCATAATTCACATTTTCAAACTATAAAAACAATCTCTTTATAAAAATTACAAAAAAAACTTGTATATATTAATAATTCTCTTTTAATTAAAAAAAACTTTCTGCACGAAATAATTGACATAATTTTTTATTATTAAAATTGTTTCATACGTACATATTTTTAAATAAGAATATAATTTAATAAATTATATAAAATATTTATTTTTTGAGAAATTAAAAAGTTTATCTTTAAAATGAAAATGAGTAGATTTATTGGATTAATAAAAACTTTTTTAATATAATTATAATATAATTTCTTTTTAGAAACATATAGTATAATATAATTTCCTAATTATTTGTACATATATATTTAAGATTTAATTTTATTATAGAAATTTAATAATTTATATATCATCACTAATTTTATTATATAACTTAATTTAATTAATTTAATTTAGAATTATAAAATTGGCATTTTTAAAAGAGGTTATATAAAAATTTTATTTATAAATATTTATTACATAGTTTAATTGAATTAATTGAAATATTAATTTAATTTGTTTTTGATAAAAAATAGAAAGACAAAATAATCCTTCTCCAAAATTTTTTTTGATTCCCTGCTCTCTCCATCAATCCCAATTCTCTTCTTTCAATCCCTAAAAACAAAATTGCGCAATCAAAATCATTACTTTCGCATTACCAATGTACGGAGGCTCGTCCAAGCTAGGTGGTCGGGGCGGCGGCGGCGGCGGAGCGGGGAGAGGGGCCGGGCCCGGCGGCGGCAACAAACGCCTTCCCTCATCGTCCTTCCCTCTGCCGCCGCCCCATCGACCCTCCTCAACCACCTCCCGCCTGTCCCTCGGTTCGAAGCGCTCCGCCGTAGGAGCTAGTTCTACGGCGGCGACGGAGGAGACGTTTTCTCTCATGCCCGGTAAAATCGCGTTTGGGATGATTATAAGGTTGGCGCCGGATCTTGTGGAGGAAATCAGAAGGGTTGAAGCTCAGGGTGGCACTGCTAGAATTAAGTTTGATTCTGTTCCTACTAATCCAACTGGAAATGTGAGTAAATTGGTGGCTTAATGAGTTTAATGCTTGTTTTTAGACTTGGGGTTACTTCAGGTTTATTCATATTTGATGGAATAGTCATGTAAAGTTGTGAACTTGATGCTTACTTGTTTTTGGTTTTGTATATTCTATTGGTGTGATATGTATTCTTTTGGTTTGATGGTTACTTTGCGCAACTCAATGCTTTATTGAATTGGTAAAGCTTGCTTTTGTAATATCTCACTTGGATTTTGATATATGCTTTTTGCAATTCAATGGTCACCAGACTCCTTAGAGGATACACATACTGGGAATGGGTTACTTCAGAATTGCAGGTTTATTCATATTTGATGGAATAGTCATGTAAAGTTGTCAATGCTTACTTGTTTTTGGTTTTGTGTGTTCTGTTGGTGTGCTATGTATCGGTTTGGTTTGATGGCTACTTTGTGCAATTCAATGCTGTATTGAATTGGTAAAGCTTGCTTTTGTAATATCTCACTTAGACTTCGAATCTTGGATTTTGCTCTGTGCTTTTTGCAATTCAATGGTCACCAGACTCCATTGAGGATACACATACTCAGAATCCAACCCTAGATGGGGAGCTAGTAGATGAGGATGTTCCTGCATCATCATACTCCTTACTTCTACCTCCTTGCCATCAGGACAGACCAAAACTGTGGCTTTTAATGTTATTTCATATGCGGCTTTAATGTGCTTGCTATATTTTGTGACTAATGACACCTAGTTTCTGAAAACTGGAAGAAGAGTTGGATGTGATTGTGCAAGATGATGAAGGTTTATCTTGACGTTAATGGAATTGGATGCCTAGCAGAATGATTTTAGAACAATGTAAATTTGGGCGGTTGACTTTGTGTCAGGTTATTGATGTGGGTGGAAAAGAGTTCAGATTTACGTGGTCGACAGAAGTTGGTGGCCTCTGTGACATATATGAAGAACGTCAAAATGATAAAAATGGTAATGGTGTACTTGTTGAATCTGGGGGTGCTTGGCGCAAGGTGAATGTGCAGCGCATCTTGGATGAATCAACTACGAACCATGTTAAGAAGCTTTCAGAGGAAGCTGAACGGAAGTCTAAATCCCGCAAGTACGTCACTTGTTGTTGACATGTTTACTTTTTGAATCTCACTGCATGGATTCATTTACTATATATATGATATACATGATGTAGGACGAGTAGAGGACAGGACATGACTAATGGCCATTGAAAATTGGAACATGGATTCGTTTTCTGGAAGCGTAATTCTTAGGATACATAAAACTAATAGCCCCACACCTATAATATAGCCTACTTTCTCCATATTCTAATTTGATGGAAACTGTAACTATGACCTGTTTTTCTTGAACTTGAACTCTTAACATAATTAACAACACGATTAAGAACTCTTCTTAACATAATTAACATGATTAAGATCTCTTAACATGTCTAAACTTCTAAACATAAGAAGAGGAAAAGGAATGTGTTGTGAATAGTAAAGTTTTGATACCTTATCAGGTAAGCATAGGCATCAAATGCATTTAATCTGTTTACCATGTTTCTTCTTATGCAATTCTACTTTTTATTTCTCATGATGACAGGGCCATTGTTTTGGACCATGGGAACCCATCTAAGAGTCAAATAAAGGCAATGGTAGCTGCTGAGAGTAAGTTCTTGGCCTACATTCTGTATCTTCTCTGTTCACTCTGTGTTGTCCTGGGAATGGACAACCCACAATTATACCTGTTTTTCCTTTCGCTAAACTGTATTAAGATCTTTGATTTTACTTGTTTAATATTTGTGTCTAGCTAATACATGGAGGCAGTTTAAGAACAAGAAAGAGCCACCATTTAAAAAGCGGAAAGTTGATCCACCTCAAGGTAACTGGCATTCCACCAGATTAAAAGTTATCAGATCTTCAAAGTTTTTGTGGCAGATGATTGAGAATCTTGTATTTACTAGAGTATATTAACATTTTTCTCTCTTTTTTGAAATGTATGTTAATTCTGCGTTGCATTTTTTATGGACATTTCTTTATTCATGCACAACTTGCTGTAGGAGGTCCACCTAAGTCTGCCGTTAGACCTGGATCAATTTCAAATGTTAATGCAAAGCATAGACGCTCATCTTCACCTCTATCTGCACCTGAGCAATCTGGTCGTCCGTCATCCCCTTTTGTAGCTGCAGCTGCAAGTAAGATTCGTGTGAGCACAGAAGAGACCGCGCCAACCACGGTGAAAAGCAAAGAGAATGCTACGATCTCAGATAAAGAGACCACAACTAAGGGTACTAATTCCATTCAGGAGACCTTGTTGCACAAAGGTAGCCTTGGAACTAAGCCAATGGATTTGCAAAGTATGCTAACTACTCTACTGACAGAGAATCCTAAAGGTTTGAGCTTGAAGGTATGATGAATTCTTTCATCAAAAGCAATTGTCCTGTCTTGGCTTCATTGTTTGCTGCAGTTTAAATTTTCTCATGTTTTATTGAGTCAATTAAATGATTGCTCTTTTCTTTCTTTAGCTTTTTTTTTAATACTATTCTACCTTAATTAAAGCTATTCTAATGGAAATTGTAGGCTTTGGAGAAGGCTGTTGGGGATGTAATTCCGAACTCTGCAAAGAAGATTGAACCTATTATCAAAAAGGTCGGTGAACGGCTTTCGGTGCTTCTGATTTTAGGATAGTATGCCATCTTAAATTTTTTGTGTAATCTTGGCCATCAGATCGCGACTTTCCAGGCTCCAGGAAGATATATCTTGAAGCCTGAAGTGGAGTTGGACAGCGTCAAAAAGCCTTCATCTGATAGTGGAAGGTATCAACACTTCTAATTTCAACTAGTAGTCGTTAACAGAAGTTGGCAAATATCATTTTCCTTTTCTCAACAATAATTGTACCTTAGCTATTTGACATTAAAGTATGAGAATAGGTTTCAGTGATATTTGACAAAAGCAATTACTATCACGTAAAGCTCAATCATGCAATGATATCTTTAAAGTAATTATATGGACCTTTGTAAAAGCTAGTCAAAAGAAATTTCATATTCTCCCAATAAAGCTCCTTAGTACTTTTGAAGCACATTGTTCTAAATATTTAAATATGTATCTGTTGTAGATTTCTGAAGTTGTTTATTCATATTTATTTTTAGTTCTCCTGAGGACGTCCGTCAGCAGAAACATGCTGCTGAAGTCAATTGTGGCCAAAAAGGTACTGCAGAAGCAAGTCTTGCAGAAAAAATGCCTGCTGTTGGATTAGAGGAACCTACTCAGTTGAACTCTATACTTGAAGAATCGTCAAATACAACAGGAAAACTTGATGTCAAGCATCAATCACTTGATTTGTTTGGTGAGAAGAAGATATCTGACAATAGTGAGGGGCAAGCTGGCACCTCTAGTGAGAGCGGGAGTGACAGTGATAGTGAAAGTGACAGCAGTGATAGTGGCAGTCACAGTAGGAGCAGGAGTGGGAGCAGAAGCCCAGTTGAAAGCGCAAGTGGGAGTAGTAGTGATAGTGAGAGTGATGCTTCTTCAAACAGTAAGGAGGTTTCTGATGAGGAGGAAGTTGATATTATGACAAGTAATGATGACAAAGAACCCCAGAATAAATTGCAGGCCTCTGAACCAAGACTCTCAGTCTCACCTAATCCATGGAGTTCTGAACATAATAGGATCAATGAGAAACAAGGTGATGATTTATCTGATGCAGTTGATATAGAGGACCATGGATCTATTGCAATCGATATTGAGGGTCATGACTCTGATGCTATTGACATTGAGAAGGACTCTGGTGATGATGAAAGTCTTTTTAAAGTGAATGCAAAGGATGGTCTCCTTTCTAGTAAAGAAGGTGAAAAGCGGTTAGAGGAATTGAAATCCCTTTCGTCTGATCATGATATGGTCCTTGAGCGCCAAAATTTCATAGGAAATTTATTTGATGATAATGAAGATTTGGATAAGGACAGCTTAAGACCCGAGATGTCAGACAGTTCTGAGAAAACACCCAAAAAAGGCTCAGATATGAAGAAATCAGGTGAAAAATCTGAACGTGCAAAAAGATTAAAAGCTGAAAGATTGTCTCAACAGCCTGTTTCTGCGGGTGGGGATACCGAATTCTCAAGGAGCCCTCAAAGTATGCACATTGAAGAGTTTCACAAGGGCCCTAATATTCAAGGGATAAATAGACCTGATAGAGAGACAGTTTCTGATTTTGGCTCACAAAAGGTTCATAGCCAGCGGCATTCAGTACGAAGATCTTCCGAACAAGGCGTGTGGGCTAAAGCTCTTGATAGAGCAGGGCCTGTCAAACATGTTGAGAATTCAGGGCATGGGCGTAAGCTACCAGAAAAGGATTTTCATGTGCATGAAAGTTTTCCCTTTCAAAGAGAGAAAGCTTCTAAGGACATTCAAAATGAGGACAGCATCAAGGACAAAAAGGTGCAAAGGAATCCGAAGGAAGGTGTTGCTGGAGGCAGACATTCAGCTCCATCCGATTCCCGTTACAGGAAAACGAGTGAGAATTTTGGGAAGGTCAAAGATTCTGGTCAAGTTTTAAAGTTGCATGCAGGATCCTCACCAAAGGATAACAACAGAGTAGATATGGACAAGAACCCTGTGGTCAGTGGAAAAGGACTTCAACGAGAGCTTTCAGACTTAGAGCTAGGCGAACTACGTGAACTATTACCTGAGGAAACACCAGTTAAAAAACAGTTTGAAAAGAAGGGTTCCTTTAAGCAGGCAGAGAATAGAACAAGTACTTCAGACCATTGTAACTTGGACTCAAGTAAGGGAAAATCAGCTGGAAAGGCAACATTAGACTTGGGAAAGACTTCTTCGCCCAATACAAATAATGGCATCAAGAGGACTCCAGAACATCATTTTGAAGATTCATTTAGATCTCAGTATAAGGTTGTGCAGTCTCAGCCACAATCTTTTTCAAGAGTAGAAAACCTTGAAGTTGGATTGCAATCATCCAAGCTGGCAGACACAAATAATAGATCTAGAAATACTGAATCTGGGGTAAAACTGGGAAATGGTGTGGAACGTAATGTAGATAAAAAAGCCTCTATTAGTGGATTACAGCTGCATGACTCTAAGCATGCGTCACTTTCCCAGCCAGTGAAAGAGAGTAAAACACAATCATCCAGTGCAATGGCTGAGCCGTTAGATGGAAAAAGGAGTAAAATTATCTCAGAGGGGAAAAATAATGCTCGAAAGAGAAGGGAATCTTCTTCAGAAGAAGATAGCTCGTCCTATCTAAAATATGAAAAGGATGCACCGGATCTCAAGGGACCTATTAAGGATTTCTCACAGTAAGTATCGTTATTTTCATCAACACAGTCTTTCCCAGATATTTACTATTTTGTTAAATAATGATTCATATAGTTCTCAATCACGATAGAAATCATGCGTTCCTTTCCTTTCATGTTAGATACAAGGAATACGTACAGGAATATCGTGATAAGTATGATGATTATTGCTCTTTGAACAATATTCTTGAGACCTACAGGTACCACCAGAATACAAGTTGGTTATTACTTGATTTTATGGCCTTTGATCCTGTTGTCTATTTTACTAATCTGATTCCTTTATATGTGAAGGAATGAATTTGAGAAACTGGGAAAGGACCTTAATTTTGCTAAAGACAGGGATATGGACAGATATCATAAGATCTTGGCCCAAATGAGGGAGTCTTATGGTCAATGTTCAGCGGTATGCTTTTAATTACCATAATACTTGAACATAGTCTTCCAGGAAACTCTTTCCTTTGCTATGTCCTTTTTGTCCCTTATAATGTAATACACTGACATTTCTCCTACCTCGTAAGCATAGACCTGGATAGAAAATTTTTAGTTTTAATCATTCAGAATTTTGAACTTGAAAGCTGTATGTTGCCTTCAATTTATACCATAATTATGGACTACTAAAATGTTTCCAGTATTACTTTGTAACCTTTTGGATCTTAAAAGTTATTTCTGGTATTCTGTCTTTTTGAAGGGTGCAAGTGGACCTTTCATTTTTATGAAGCATCACAAATTGAGATTCACTTTGTCTGTATAGTTCTTAAGTTTCAATTTTATTATTTGTACATGAACCAGATACCTGTGGTAAATTAAAATGAAGTAGGTAATATGCTGAGTACTAAAGTAGTGCCTGATGTTTTGAAGAGCGTAAGATTACTGAGAAATATAGAAGGTGGAGATGACTGGTGAAGTGTGTCTTTTCTTGTTCGTGGATAAGATAATTAACTACTAAATCTGTGTCATAAAAATAAAAGTTGTTTGAATGCAGTGATGATTTGACTGTGAATAAAAATAACTACTATAATGTGAAACTCAAGTTCTCTTACTTGACAATTTCAATATCTTAGAACCCAGAGGTCTGTAGCCTTAAATCTTGTGCTTTGTAAAGGAGTGGTATTGTTGCTTTTAGCTGGTACCAAAGATGGTCAGAGTCAGAGTGCGTGGATTATGTTCCTAGTCTATGTAACTTGAGAACTTAATTGGATTGGCCAAGTTTTGTTTCAGTAGGTGCACATAGTTTCCCATGTATCTGTTCAGTTAATTTGATTTTCTTTTTCGAATTTTGACTGCTTTCAGAGGCACAAGCGGTTGAAGAAGATATTCATTGTTCTTCATGAAGAACTATCGGTGAGTCTTGATAATGCAGCTAGCTTCTTTTATTTCCCTTTCCCTTTCCCTTTCCCTTTCCCTTTTAGAAATATTTTCTATAGGGTTGATTATGCATTACTTTTTGCAGAACATTAAGCGGAGGATAAAAGATTTCGCTCACATGTATACAAAAGATTGAGCAAGGATCTTTTGGATCCTGATGCATTTGACTCAACCTTTCCTGTCCAAACCTAACCCTTTATCTTCCCCAGCAATGTACAGGGTATTATAGAAGGAAAAGATTTTGTGAAGTGAAACAATTGTTTGCTATATAAAAATTTGTACATAATTGTCAATTCATCTGTGAATTAAACTGTTTGTTTCAATATATTGTTCCATAAGATTTTTTTTTCCAAGGAGGAAAGATACGTGTAAGTTCCAAGTCTTTCAATCTTCAACAGTGATAACACTATACTCTTTACTCAAGGTGCAAGTACTAAGTTTCCATTATGCAGTTACAGGTGCCTACGGACTCTCTTTTCCTGCAAATCATGTTGGTCTATTCATAATGTTGGTCTATATGGTTATTAATGAAAAGCGAGTTGGTCAAGAGCTGTTTATATCAATCTGTTATTTGATTTTGAAGTGTTAATTATGGTAATTTGCAGATTATTTTGTATATAAAACAGAAGTAAAAGGGGTGATAAATCCATTGTCCAATCGAGAAGGATTCATATCCAAGAAATTGAATCAATGAAATACCAACTCATAACCTTACATATCGGATGCTGAAACTAGAAGAGGAATTTGTCATGTTTCAATACCTTACAAGCTCAAACTATTCCTAAAGTTTTAGCATCAATAACAGTATTTTGTACAGCTCTCCCTTATCTTATCTTCGGACAACATAGAACCTATGTAACGAAACGTGTGAGAAACAGACATGGATCGGGAGACCAAAACAGAGTACGTAACTATATATAAAACATTCGATTCTGCGGTTAGTAGTCTTTTCCTATTGCGTTTGTCTTCTTGAAGAAAACAAAAAGAAAAACCAAAAATAAGAAGAAAAAAAAGAAAGAAACAAAGAAAACAACAATAAAAAAACAACTATTTCTCTATCTATAACGCGGTACTCACTGATCAAGAGAAAGCCGAGTCCCTGTCTGCTGTTACGGGTACGAAAATCTCCCCGTGACAATCTTAAGTTTGCTTAAGCACATGTACTGATCAGTACTTTGAGCCCATAAAGAAGCAATCTTTCATAGAAGAAAACGGACCCAGAAGGATACAACTTCCGCATACTGTAACTTTTGGCTGTTTGGATTGTCATTCGGTTGCAAAGGTATGTCTTTTTGATTTTCTTCTCCTTTTCGTATGAAATTGACCTTCTGGGTATTGATGAAAATCCAAATTCGCGACCTTCTATGTGTAAAAATTGAATCTTTTCGTTGTATCACTAGTGGGTATGCCAATTTTGGTGTAAAAAGTTAAGATTTTACTCGGTTTCGGGATTTTATCATTGGTTAATTTGCGAAATGGTAGATAAATTTTGGTTCTGAGAATGCTATCAGGTACCTTCTTTTCAGTTTGTAGGAGCAGAAACTGGCGGATATTTCAGTTGTTTTATCTGGAAGAATGGCTAAAAGTATAATTTGGGCCAAAATTTATCCAACTTACCGTCAACTTCTGTCTTTCTGTGTTCGTTTATGTGTTTGGTGGTTCATTCAACAATTACAAGGAATGCTTGATGCTGAAGTATCTAAAGGAAACTGAAGGTTGATACTTGAAAGTCAATTTAGCATTAAAGGAGTTCTCCAATTGTTACCAAAATGTGTTCTTTTTATGTTTCATTTTCAATAGAAGGAAGATTTTGTTTCACATAGTTTATTGTTTTATTAATTTGGTTTTACTCTGTGCACCTTCTAATTTTTTATTTGATGGAAAGATTGTATTAAGATGGAAAAAGTCTAAAAACTTGCGTTCATTATTACTTTATACGGTTAAAGTTGTAGACGCCTAATTTTTTTAAATTATAGGGATTTCCCATGAAAAGTAATTGTATTGTCAGGACATTAGAATTTCAAACCATTTTTTTGATTTCATGTTCTTGATTTAGTGAGCTACTGAGCTTTGTCGGGATCCATAAAGGAAGTCTCACTGTTTCTCCTTCCTGGACTTAATGGTAAACTACACAATCTAAGGAACACAAGGCTCCCTTGATGACCTATTAGCACAAGCTGACAACTTTGACTGTACCAGACCTTTTAGATTCATGAGAGCTTTTTTCTCAATTTGGAATTCCATCTCCTACAACAGGGCCATGAACAATAAGCGCCTAGCTCATATCTCATCTAATTTGGGCATTCTTCTCAGTTGTTACCTGATTTGTGTACTGTACGCAACACAAGTTCCATCACCTGAATGAATCCACTAAAGTTGCGTATTCGTTTCTATTCCTGTTTCACTTCTACAATCTCAGCTGCTTGTATGCAGCAGACATAAATTGCTTCTTTTGCTGCCAAACCTCCTTGTCAAACAGTCAGCAAGGACAAAATTGTTGAAGAACAGTCATGTTGGTAGGAAAAATTGACAACCTTACTTTTAAGAAAATATATAATATTAAAGGCTTTAATTTTTAACTTCACTCATTCATTGTCATGAAACTGATTGCCCTTTCATGTTGAGCATTTGATTTTGAAGTCTGTTGTGATTGATGACAGGAAGCAAGAGATTATTCAGAGGGGGAAGATTGTCATGCTGAATGTTATTACCAGTCGGTGGAACAGGTATCAATCCTGCAATGGATGATATGAACTTGATTCAGCCAACACAGAGGCATCATCACATTGTTGTCCGGGATCTTGGAGAGGAGATTGATTTGGAAATTGGCCATGGTGATGATGACCCTTCATTTGCTAATACTCCCCTTATCAGTGGCCCACCACGGGAGCCTTCTGCTGAGGATCCTGATGACGCCAAGAATATGGTGATGGTTTCTCAACTTCCTAGTGATGAACAGAATTTATCAAAGACGCAAACCGTAAAAAGAAAGAAAAAAGTGGTAAAACGATGGAGGGAGGAATGGGCTGATACTTACAAATGGGCATATGTAGATCTCAAGGAAGGAACTGCAAGGATATTCTGTTCTGTTTGTAGAGAGTTTGGTAGGAAGCATAGAAGGAATCCATATGGAAATGAAGGCAGCAGGAACATGCAGATGAGTGCACTTGAAGAGCACAACAATAGTTTGCTTCATAAAGAGGCTCTTCGTCTGCAGATGGCTTCCAAGGATAAGATCATTGTTGATAAGCCCGTCTATGTAAAAGGTTAGTAAACTTAGCTTTCAGGCCACAATTTAGTATCTAGATTTTAGCGATCAATTTCCTTATCTTTGTTTATGCATCTATGAATTTCATTACTTGGTACAGAATTAAAAGATGTTGCTTTTACTGATATTTATTGCTAGACTTTCTTATCTGATGCTACTATAAATGCTGTTTTTCGAAGCTTTAATGTCAAAGACCGCTGGATCAATTGTTGAAGCTGTGCTAAAAAGGGATCCTCATGAAGTTGAATTTATACAATCAGTGCAAGAAGCTGTCCACGCTTTAGAAAGAGTAATCGCAAAAAATGCTCAGTGAGTTTGTTGGATAATGGAGTATATTCGATTTTTTCTCATGTAACCATCTAAATTGAGATCGAATAAAACCGGATTTATCTCAAATCTAACTGGGTACTCTACTTCAGTTATGTCAACATCATGGAGCGTGTGTTGGAGCCTGAGCGTATGATTATATTCAGAGTTCCTTGGGTAGATGACAGGGGTGAGACTCATGTTAATCGGGGCTTTCGCGTGCATTTTAATCAGGCATTGGGGCCATGTAGGGGTGGCATCCGCTTTCATCCATCGATTAACTTGAGTATTGTGAAGTTTCTCGGGTTTGAACAGGTACCACTTGTACCTGTTCTGTTTTGAGAACTTGAGAGATAGAGAGAGAGAGTGTTCTGTTTTGTGTTTGATTGTTAAATGGAAGATATAAATTTCCAACTTTGGATGGAGTAAATGAATGATATAGCTTCAAGTAAAAGAGGCTTAGATTTTACAATCTTCATTTTGATGTGCTATCTTCTTTGACCAGACATTAAAAAATGCCCTATCGCCATACAAATTAGGAGGGGCTGCAGGTGGAAGTGATTTCGATCCAAAAGGAAAAAGTGATAATGAGGTAGTATTTATTCTATATTATGGCAGTCTTCCGATTAGCTTTTCTGGAAATTCTGAATATGATATCCTCTTGTGAAACTACCCTGTCAGATTATGCGGTTTTGCCAAAGTTTTATGAATGAGATCTATAGATATCTGGCTCCTGATAAGGTAAGTGAAAATGATTTTATTATTCTGTCTTCTTAAGTTTCATTTGGTTAACTCTCAGTTACTACTATGGTTGAATTTTCTATTTGGTGTCAGGACCTCCCTTCAGAGGAGATGGGTGTTGGCACCCGTGAAATGGGCTATCTATTTGGACAGTATCGACGTCTAGCTGGTCATTTTCAGGTGCCCATCTTTCTTCTTCCCGTCTTGTTAATGGAAATAAAAAAAGATTTTGCTGTTGTGGTTTTGCTTCCTCTTTCTTTCTCTATAGTGTTTGTGTTTTTGTGTGTTTGTAGGATGTTTGAGGATTGAAGCATAATTGTTCAATGCTAATCAGGTCTAAAACTTTAGAACAAAGTGCTTATTCACAACCTAATCTTTTGCAGTGTACTCCCATTTTCTTTTAATGCATAGCATCTTCATACATTGGCTTGGCGTGCCTTTTTCTCCTAATTACTATTTTGGTGATTACTTGTCTTGGAAAGGAGATTAATAAACTTATCTTCCATGCCTTCATATGCATGCCCAACTTATGCAGGGAAGTTTTACAGGGCCAAGGATATTCTGGTCTGGCTCTAGCCTCCGAACTGAAGCTACTGGCTATGGGCTGGTAAGAGATAATATTATCCACACTCTTACATACTTCATTGGTGTTTTATGTTCATTATCCTAATTGATTGCTTCTGCATGAGTGAGATTATGCATCTGCCTTTGCCTCTTGCGTGGAATTTTGACCAAATATAAATGCTCTGCTTTATTATGCATCTGACTTTGCCTCTTGCATGGAATTTTAACCAAATATAAATGCTTCCGCAGGTTTTCTTTGCCCAGCTTATTCTTGCCGACATGAACAAAGAACTCAAAGGACTAAGGTGCTGGTCATGTCTCTGAAAACTTACTACAATCGAACATGATATTTTCTGAGACAATTTATAATCGCAAAAATGAACGGAATAAGCTAATAGGATTTGCTTAAAAAATAGTTTCCACCTTCTCAATGTAAATTGAAGCTCTTTTTCCTTGTGTTGATACTTCCTTTTTTACATTTAGTTTTTGCACATACTTAAACAATTCATGCCCAGATTGTGGATATGGCTTACTTGCTTTAGTGAAAAAGGAGGTTTTGAAATGCTGAATTTACTGGCTGCTGAAGATTGTTATCCAATCCAAATTCATTTTCCTTAATTTATCTCTTTACATTTCTTGTCCAGATGTGTTGTAAGTGGTTCTGGAAAGATTGCCATGCATGTTTTGGAGAAGCTTATTGCTTATGGCGCTGTTCCAATCACAGTATCAGGTACATTTGAGTCCTTGATGAATATTTGGAGTTACATATGGGTCGGAAACCATGAGAGTGGCATAAATTAGTATCTTAGAATATTAAAAGTATTGTCAGACTAGAAGATCTGCAGTTTTCTGAACCGCGCATTGAGTAATGTTATTTGGTTTTTTCATTTCCTGCTTCTGCCTCTTCACTATAGTTGTTAGATGTACCTCCATAGACATTTTTGCCATTTCTTTGAATGTTTCTTTATTTTTTGTCATCCTATCATTGATTTGCTTACATGAGAATTGAGTTTGTATTTTTTGTGTATTAGTTCATATATGATTGAAGCTGGATTTTTGTCCTTCAGTGGCTTCAGTAAGTTATTAATCTAGAGTACTTGTTACACTTTGGTGTCACTCAGCTAAAGGGTATAAAGGTTCTCTTTGGTGTGAGGTTCTCTTTCGTGCAAGTATAAAACAGTCTTATCACTTGAGAGTGTAGACTTTAAATTCAGTGTGATATTAATGCGTTTCTGAAAGCATTTTAAATGCATTTCTGGAAGATTCCTTCACTACAAGAGCAAGTTCTGATATGCCTTTAATCCTTTCCTTCTGTAATACCTCTTTGAACATACAATTGTAGAATTTCTTTTCTTTTCCTTTTTTATGACATTTTTTATTTCGGTTTTAAGTTTCTTGATTCTGATATCGAAGTAGTTATATGATCTGGTCAAGGTTTCACCAAACTTTTGCATGTAAAATGAAACAGATTCAAAGGGATATTTGGTGGATGAGGATGGATTTGATTACATGAAAATATCATTCTTGAGAGATATAAAAGCCCAGCAGAGAAGTTTAAGGTGTGTTCCGTTCTGTTTTATTCATCTTTCTACCAGCTTCAAATCTTTTAGAATCTTATGGCTCTGTACATACCCACTGCATATTCAGAGATTACTCGAAGACATATGCTCGGTCTAAGTACTATGATGAAGCAAAACCTTGGAATGAAAGGTGTGATGTTGCCTTTCCTTGTGCTTCGCAAAATGAAATCGATCAATCTGATGCCATAAATTTGGTTAATTCAGGTTGTCGCATATTAGTTGAAGGTAGTACTTCCTGACATGATACAGTTAGCTACACCATCTTCTTCCAATTCATCAATTTTTATGTTTGAAGGTATTTCCTTGCAGGATCAAACATGCCCTGCACCCATGAAGCAATTGATGTTCTGAGGAAGGCCAATGTTCTGGTTGCTCCTGCTATGGCAGCTGGTGCTGGAGGGGTATGATATTCAACCCATACTGTGAGCAATACAAAAGCCTTTGTGGGTCGGATTCATTTTATTTCTTTTACTTCTGTATATTCTCAAGCTTTAGAAGTTAATGCCTTTGATATAATTAGCTCTACATGTAACTTTGATCCTCCCTTCATTTATTATCTGGTTATAGTAATAGATTGGTACAATATTTTTTGGCATTTTCGGTTTGATTCATCTATCATATAGTATTAGATACAGTTGTTAAATTAGGCATCACCAATTGGTCATGTTTTATGGTGTTTATGATTGAGCTTTCCTTCAGCCAACTATTCTCGTCAATATCAGCTGCTAGTTGAGGGTGGATAAATAGACCCCCTGATTGATTAGCGTGATCTTTTTACATGTATGAATCTTACCAATTTATCAACTTATTTTTCATGCACTAAATTTAAGTCTAATTGGATGAAGGTTGTTGCTGGAGAGCTTGAACTCAACCATGAGTGTAACTTGATGAACTGGTCACCTGAGGACTTTGAATCTAAGTTGCAGGTAAGCCTATATGACCTTTATGTCATCCTAATTGATATGAATATCTGGTAATTGGGAGCTGAATTCTGTGAGTTTGAACATGGCCTGAAAAGATGAAATTAATAGCATTTGATAGCAAGAAGCACAGCTTTCAGATTTGTTGTTTTATAAATGACTAAAATGATGAATTGAAATTACATACATAATACTGTATTACATACACGAATTGATTTATGATGCTATTGGAACCTTGAGAAACACAAATGGTCCTTCGTGCATAACTTAGAATCACCATCCTACTACTTAAGGACCTAAATTTAGTAACTTGTACTGTCATTACTTATGATATTCCTTTTTCCAAACTTTTTAGTTTCTTCCAGTTAAAGTCTACAACGTTACACGATTAAGTAACTTGGATTTTCAACTTGTAATTTGACTGGCAGGAGGCAATGAAACAGATATACCAAAGAGTTCTAAAAGCAGCAGCTGACTTCGGTTACCAAAAGGAGAGTCCTGAGTAAGTTCTTTTCCATCCCGTTGCTGTGTAAAAAGTGCTGGTTCTATGTTTTCATTTGAGTGATTGCTTGTCAAGTGGCATCGTTTGATGGGAAACATCCCGTTATTGTCAACTTCTTTTCACGTTGAGTACTTGTGCACATGATTCAAGTACGTATGGTATAGTATTAAGCAAAGAAACATAGATGAAGCAAGTATAACACTTGACTTCGTAATTATATAGCAGAAGATATAGTTTTCTTATTCTGTCATTTCTCCGCATAATTCTGCAGGACTTTGGTACACGGCGCTGTCATTTCTGCTTTTCTTACTATTGCTCAGGCCATGACTGACCAAGGGTGTGTATAGAATATCAAGGATGATACTTTCCGCAGGCAGTTCAGGGAAAGCAGTTGTGTGCCAGCATCGATATCTTGATGTCTTCATGCTTTGAAGGTTTAGCTTGTAGCTTGGAAAGAATGAAACTGTGGCAGGATTCTTTGTAACATATCTGTAATATTAGACTATAGAAAGGCATCAATGGGGAGTTTCTTAAGAGAGCATTTGTTGTATGAAAAGAAGAAAATTTGGATAGTTTTTAGAAGTAGAATTTGAAGGGCCTCCTCCAAAAGGGGAGTATTCTTGAGCCAACTGAAGCTGACTCAATGCTTGACATATTGGGAAATACTGATACATTAAAGTTGGAAATAAAAGTATTATTTATGTGATTGTTATTTCATGCTTGCCTTTTGCAGATGCCCATAAACCTCACAACAACCTTTATAATTTGGCAAACATATCCTGCAATTAAGCTTCAACAATTGAGTATGAAGTCCAATTGCCTTGTTCTGTTTAGAATACATACATACATACAATGGCAAGTAAAGATGTAATGACTATGCCAGATTTATATGACCACACAAAAATGATATTCACATCCCTTTCTACAAGTCCAAGGTCTGATGTACAATAAGTGCTTGGGGAATTCTCCAAAAGAAGTCATTTCTTTTGCTGACCTCTTCTCCAACTTTGACAAAATATGATATCTATCCATAATCTGCATCTTTGTCATCCGTCTTAGCTCTAATATGCTGGTGGGAGCCATGACAAAAACTGTCAATACATTACCACTCCATGCAATACTTGGAAATTCCTTTTCTTCTTGAATAACTGCGCTAAGCATTCCAATTTAGCTGGCCCTTCTCCATGATGAGTCACATTTTTCAGCCAGCTAATGCTTGAGCATAGCTTCGTCGTCATCTGCCTTTATATACAAGACGATGAAACATTACTCTGATAAGATTTTCACATGATAGATCTTTCAAATCCTGCTTTTTCAATGTGAAGAAAAAAAGACAGCTGATATGGAACAGAAAAAGAGACTCTAGGTTTCAAATTTTTGAAACACACAGATGACATGATCAATCAATAACCACTTTCAGCAGAATAGATATGAATATCATCACATATTGTTCTCCTAAAACCTTTAAAATCAAGTCACCAAATCAAAAATCATGACAGTTTAGAGCTAGATATTATCAGTATCAACTGTGACTGGCACCACAATGTTTTCATAAACAAAGCAGGAGACGGCAGCAGTTCCTTTAACAAGACTTTCAAACAACACATACCTTTGAAACCATTCATCAGTATGGCCTCCAACCGTTCAACGCATCAATTTCAATTGCCTGCTCCTGTCCATAGTCTGCCCACGTAGCTCAAGATATAGGAACATAACCAACAACATCAAACCAAACATAAGATATTATGCACTCAGTGAAAATCCAATACTTCAAAACATATTTTTACACTTCACATATATTCCAGCTAGATTCAGAAAAATCTAATCCCAATAGCATGTCCTCAAGAAGCTCATGTCAAATTTGTATCAATTGTTATTAAAAAAAAATTTGACTGCCTTTATTCATCTAAATAACCAAAAAAGAATGTCTTTTTAGATTCTGGGTGTTCGTTGTTTTCATCAAATATGGTCAATCTACCACTACACAGAGAAAACAGAATCAACAAATAAACCCTCAAAACAGAGAAAACAAACCAGTTAAAGAAACCCCTAAAGACCAAAACTCACCCATTGTAAATTAAGTTAAAAGACTGTAATTAAGGTTGCATTAGCCATTAGTCTCTCTGTCTCTCTCCCTCCTTTGCAAGCCTCAAGAGTGTCTTCTTCTGATCGAGGCCTCTTTCTGCACACTAAGCAGTACAAAACATAAGAAGCTTCAGAGAAACGCAGCGTTTAGAATAACACCTTTTATTCTTCTATATCATAATACATAACAAATAATTAAAATTTTATTTATTTCAATTATCGTAATTGATAATTATAGGGATGATAATAGGTCGAGCTGAACTTAAATCATTCAGGCTCGAGTTTGAGACTAAAGTGAAAAAAATTATAAATTTTCCCATATACAATAATAATCACTTATAGATAAAAAAAAAAGTATATGACAAAATTGTCTATAATTTATTTGATAAATAATAAAAAATTAAATAAGAATGTATTCGATAAATTTTTTAATCTCGTTAGAATTATACAAAGTGATTTTAGATAATATAACTAAATAAATTAGTTTAATACAATCATATTTAATATTTTAAATGTATATATCTTATATTAATAATATATATACATCCATATGAACAAATATTATAATACTTTTAAAATAAGTAAAGATATCATTTGAAATTTTAATTTATAAGATATATGTCAAAATAATATTAATATAAATAAATAAATATTTGATATACTAATTTTTTATTTTGATAATTTTTTAAGAAATGATTGAAATAAACTAAAAAATTGTATAAATATTTATAAAATCTAATAAATATTTATAAAATTAAAAAATTATCCACATTTAGTATCAAATATGTTAAGGTATGATTGACATACGAAGTGTCCAACTATCCATGTGCAAGTTCAATCATATATTTCGGACAAAAACCTTAAACATAAGCATAATATGTTTAAGACCTTGGGCCATAGCTACGTCAGCCGAAGGGCACGCGTCGCACATCCATATTGTTTTCTTGTGACTTGTGACTATTTAAAAGATGTAGAAATTTCATTTGCTTCATTTAAAAAAAATTAAATAGACGAATATATTTTTGTAATATTTATTAAAATTTGGTCAATTTTTTGATTCAATTTTTAATTTTTAATTTATATTTTAATAATTTTTATTGAAAAGTTAATTAATTTTCGTAAATAAATCAGTTTTTATAAATTATAATAAATCAATTAATTTTTATTTAACAATTTCTTTTTTAATTAAACTTTAAATATTTTGATAAAAGAGAACCATCTTTTTCAATTATTTTTTAACCGATTTTATGATAGTTTAATCCTAATTAAATCTTTTAAACCTTAAACTTTTGTCTTGCCGGTTTAACTTTTAGTTTAGTTTTAAAAATATTGATTTTATATTATCAAGAAAACTTTTAAGAAGGAAGCATACGAAGTAAATTAGTTTTACTTATTTAATAAACTATAATGATAATAAATAATATCTATGACTATTTAATAAAGTATAATTACTTAATTTAAGAGATCAACAATTTTTTTTTGGGAATCAAACGTATCTTTGTTCTCTTTTTAATATGCCAAGTTTGCTAATTTATTTAGTTAGAGATGTTAAAAAGGGCTCGACCCGATTTTATCCTTGATTGACCAAGTCACGGCCCAATCGGGCCTAGGATAAAACAACAACATTTTTTAATTTTTTTAAATATATATGACTTGGTCCGACTCATCCCTACCTACTAGGCCATAAGTCAAGCCACAAGTCACCCTTGTTCATCAAATTACGGGTCGATTCTTCCTCGGTCACCGAGTCACAGGTTACCCTGGCATGGGGTTAGGCTAAGCCGAGCCGATACACGTGGTGTGTAACGGTGGTTAGAGTTCTCGACTTGTGCGGTTGTTATTTTTATTTTTTTGGCAAATTTTGTTAGGAATAATCTTATTTTATAGGTCAGTATTCATGATTTTAATCTTGGTTTTAAGCTAAAAGAATTATGGATAAAAAAGTATTATTTTAAAATTTTTGTTTATTTTAATATTTATTTTAAAATTTAAAATATTATATATTAAAATATAATAAAAATATTTTAAATAGTTATAATTTTTAAGTCTCTCCTAATAAATAAATGAGTGATTATCTATTTAAATTATAATCACTTTAAATTATATAAAATAAAAATAAGGTAAAATTTTCAAAAATGTATCTTTACATTAACTTTATAGTTTTATTAACAAAATACTAAAATATATAACTTTTTAAAGTAAATATGTTCAAATTTAAATAGTTTCGATATTAAAAATTTTGAATATTAAAATAAAAATATAAATAGTTAAATACTTTGAAAACGTTATAATTGTTTTAAAAAAGTGGAAAGAATGGAACGCACTGAAATTCAAAATAAAAAACAATATCTAAGCAGCACATAAATTTTGTGTAATTATGATGATTTAAGTGAAAAGTATGTACTTGTACCGTAACAACAATAACAATAATCTCTCAATCATAAGGTGCGTCCGTTTAACCTGTCCGTGGGGTGGTATGTTAATTGAATTTTTTGAGAGGTGTGCTTGTTTGGCTCGTCTATGAGATTTTTTAATTAAAGAAAAACAACAATAATAATAACACTTAGTAAGAATCCCCGTTTGGAGAATTTTAATAATATACAACTTTATTTTTAATAAATAAAAAGACTATTTTTAACTAACTCACGTAAAACAACAGAGAGAATAGGAAATAAAGAAAATAATAATAATAATAACAATAACTACTATTACTATGTTTTTTTTAATAAACTATTACTAGGGCTGAGCATTATTCGGGCCAGACCGGGTTAATTCGGGTAAGGAATTGTCAAAATTCGGGTTAGTCGGGTTTTTTCAGGTTATACCTGAAATGTGTTCGGGTTTGTTCGGGTAACTCCGAAAATAATTCGGGTTACCTTAATAATCCGAATAACCCAAATAATTTAACCCCTATCTGGCTCTCTCCCCCCCGTCTCCCGAATTAGGTTCCCAAATTTCTAAAAAATCAAATCCTCTTCCAGTCTTCCCTTCCTCGCACACGCACGCAGCCACGCACTATCGTCTTCTCTTCGACTTCTCTAAAACTACTCCAGTCCTCCTCGCACACGCACGCTGCTCGCACTATCGTCTTCTCTTCGACTTCTCTTTCTCGCACACGCACGCAGGGTCTTCTCTTCGACTACTCCAGTCCTCCTCGCACACGCACGCTGCTCGCACTATCGTCTCCCGAATTAGGTTCCCAAATTTCTCTAACTTCTTGTTCTTCTCTGTTCTCTCAACGCTTGCGATTGCTAGGCTTTGCTTTTGGGTATTTTTCTTCTAACTTCTGTTTTCTCACTTCTCAGTTCTCTGTTCTCGCATCTCTGCCTTGCTCCGTAAAAGCCAAACATCATACTGATCGCAGTCCGCAAACATCAGTTCTCTGTTCTCGCAAACATCTAAGAGACAGATCAACCTGAGGTATGTTTACTGATCACCTCACTTCTGTGTAAAGTGTGGATGCTAACTTATCAATAACTTGTCGTTTTATGTGATAGATCAATTTTGGCAACTTAAGCAATTCTTAGTCCACCATTCGTGCCACTTTCTGTTCTCTTTGGTTTTCAGATTGTCTCATAGCAATAATTGTCACAGTCACAGATGCTAAAACTGTAAACTTGATGGTTTTTCTTATGCGAGCTGTCTTTTATAAATGTGGGCAGTTGGAAATATGTGAAGACAGCCTTCTGAACCTTTTCAGTATATAGCTTCGCATGACAAGTTGACAACTATTGTTCAAGCTAGAAGCCTAGAACTGCCTGAATCCCCCTGATAGTTCTTGATTACATTTTAGCAATGCATAGTTTTGATTTAACAATAATCTATGATCCTAATTTTGGTTTTCAAAGGAATAAGCTTTGGTTGGATTTGCAAAAACATACAATTGAGAACTCAGTCCCCCTTGGCTTTTTATGGTAGAGTTTAATTGTTCCCTAAGCTTAATAGAAGTTAAGGATTTACTGAAGTAGTCAACAGATGGTGTAATAGGATATAAAAGGGTTTAAATCCTATCTCCTAATATAAAAGTTAAAGTTGATGAAATCTGCCCTTAAGAAACTCATGTTAGGAAGAACACAGAATCTCATAACTATTAAGGACAAATTAATTCAGGCTCAAAATGAAAGGACCCATTCCGAAGTTTCCCTTCTGGAACCTGAACGAAGGCATCCTGACGATCCCACTGTAGCCCTCCAATCAATTTCTGACTCGACCAAAGGGTTACCGCAAATACAAGTTGTTCAACTATTTAAAACCTTTTATACTTTAATAATTAAAAGTGTGGAAAATAGTGGAAACTTGCTTTCCTTAGCTTTATGAGTTGGGAGCCTTTGAGTTGGTTCTTCAACCATTCCCTAGCTTTAACCTTAAGGGTACGGTCAACTTGTGAACGAGGGGGCTCTTGATAAGCCTCCAACATTGGTGACATATACAAGAAGAAAAAAGAAGTTCCAGTAAAGTGTGGAGAGTACCTGATGTTGATGGGAGCGTTGCTTTGGAATTACACGATAATTACACTAGCTTATCAATAAGCATGGGGTGTATGTGTGTGTGAGGATGCATGCATGTGAGGAGGGTCCCAATAGTGGGCCCATTTTATTCATCTGATAAAAAGTTGTTTTACAGAGAGAAATTGTATGGAGAGCTAGTAGTCTCTCGAATCACTACTCTATCAGCCTATTTTTCATCAACATAGTTTTATCAAATTCCTTTCACCAATTTTTGTCACCTTCTGGGTCTTGAGTTGTTGTGAGCCTGGGAATCCACCATAATGATGAATTTCAATCAAATTTTACTATCTTTAGCACATTTTACCATCTTTAGAAGGTATTCTTCAATCATATTATATATGCATGTTCTAAAGCTATGAAAATTATATTGATTAGTTGTGACATTAAATATGTAATTATGTATGTTAAATCATGTTAATGTTATGCATTTAATGTTCATTATTTGTTCTTCAAATCCAATATTTAGTACCAGCACTCTTATGAGTTTTGAAGTTGTTCCTTTTGTTTATTTTGTTTGTCTTTTCCCCAATTTTTTGTGCTTATTATTGACTTTCATCTTTTCTTTAAGTAATTTTGTAACAATCATCCATATAGGTAGCATTTTTTTTGAAACACTAGCATGTGCAGAAGTTTGTTTCAAAAGTGGCCAAATAATTTGAAAGTCGACAGCCCATTGCTTTCATAATGTTACAAACAATACAGTTTCACTAGTCGATTTGGGGCCCAATTCCATTTCTAAAGCATTTCAGTTACAAGCCATATCACTTTGGTCCATTAGAGCCCATTTCAATGCACAAAACGCTCACAAACATTT
>JANVCL010000005.1:3629370-3642300 GCA_026546855.1 Erythroxylum incrassatum | reverse complement strand
CCGGGTAAGTCCGAGTTCGGGCCAAAAAATTCGGGTAAATGAAAATTTGGGTTCAGGCCGGGTTAGCTCAATTTTCAGTTCGGGCTAAAAAATTCGGGTAATAAAAATTTCGAGTTCGGGCCGGGTAACATAAAAAAATTCGGGTAATTCAGGTTTTACCTGAATAGTCCAAATTTAGCCTGATTGGCCCGAATGCTCACCCCTAACTATTACTATGTTCTTATACTAACTATATTGCATGCAAAATAAAAATATTAATAAAATCTATAACGAATGTAACAACAATAATTACCTAGTAAAAATTTCGGTGAAATGTAGAATTTAAGAAGGGCTTATAATATGCAGTCTTACTCTTAATTAGTTGAGAAGTTATTTTTGATAAATCACGTGGCAAAATATATATATATATTAAAATATTAACATAACAATAATTAAAAATAAAAATAAAAATAAAAACATCTAACCTACTAATTATAAAATAATAAATAAAGATAAAGGTAATAAAATTTATATAACATAAATTTAGCAATTTATAAATGCTGACGTGGTCCTAATGTTGCATACATGGCAAGTTGCATGTATAAAACTCACAGAAAAACTCACTTCTCTCTCTTCCACTTTCTTTCTCTCTGTTGAAAAAGAAAAAAAAAGAACAGAAGGAAAAAACCAAAGCTCTCTTTTTTCCCTCACAAACACTCTCAAAGCCAGTTTGATACCAAAAGGTACGATTTTGATCCATAGACACATCTCATTCTGTCTATCTCTTTCGCTACTTGTACACTGCAAGAAACAGCTCTACATGGGTTCATTGAAATCTTTGAGAAGAAAGTACTAAGCTGTGAAAGTCTTTGACAACAACAACCATTATTGGTTAAAACTAGCGCCCTAGAACGATGTACTAAGCAGTTTCCTTAAAATTACTTACTTTAAATCAACGAGAAAAGCAAAAAAGAACCAACCCCAGATCTCTTTTTCTTGTGTTGTCTTCCGGATCTCTCTCCCTACACAAAACCCTCCAATTTGAGGTCTTCTGCTTCTTGTCTGTTTGTGGTTTTTGGTATTTTGTTTTCCCATTTTTTTTGGTGATAAAGTTGGGGTGTGTTGCATGCAATACTGGGTTTTTGTTTCTGGACTGAGTTTTGGTTTTTCTTGTTGCGTTTGGGTTTCAGGTTTTAAAGGGTTTATCGGGTTGTTCCATGGAACCAAGGTTCATGAACTTTTGGCACTTGGGTTGATTAAAAAAAGGAATTTCCATTGATTTTTTGCGCTTTTATCTTTTTGCCTTTTTGGGTTTTTTTTTAAGAAAAACTGAGTTGGGGTTTTTGGAGATGGGTAGCTCTGGCGATCCCGGCAGCAACGGCAAAGCCATTGATGCGTCAGTCGGCGGGTTAGTTTGGGTTCGGCGTAGAAACGGGTCTTGGTGGCCGGGTCGGATTATGGGTCTTGACGAGATTTCTGAGGGCAGTTTGGTTTCGCCGAGATCAGGCACTCCGGTTAAGCTTCTTGGTCGTGAGGACGCTAGCGTGTAAGTGCTCATTCCCCTCTTATCTTTTTCAGTGTTTAGTTCTTTTGCTGTTAGACATTGCTCCTATTTTTGTGTGCGTGGGTCTGGTTGTTCTTGTGAGGATACAACTTATCCAAGTTGCAGCCTTACCTGAACAGTGAAAAGCCTAATGTTACTGATTCATATTTGCTTTTCCCGTTTCTTTGGTCTATAGTTATGAATAAGTTTCTAACTTGCTATGTTAAGAGAGAGATACGAGTCTGGTAGTGCTTGTATGGCTATTGTGGAGAGTTAGTTTCTTTACTGGTTTTGACCCTCGATAGTATGTTTTTATGATTGAATTGGCTTTTTCTGATTACTTTTTCATGCTTCCTGATTCTTATATATAGAAGTTTTTATTGCTAGATTTGACAGTGAGGATGTATTTTGAACTTTGATAAGCTCTTCAGCACCTTTAAGTTGCGCTTTGATGGCTATCAAATAGTGTGGGAATTTTATCAATATGTGGATGCTCACTTACCCTTTTTCTTGCTTTACTGAAACTTATGCCCGTTGATACTGGCTAATAGATGAACATTCCAATTTGGGTGCCAGATTGGCATTGTTTAGGTTTTGGAGCAATGTTCATATTGTAAATGGACTTTAGGCTCTTTGAATTTTCAGAGTGACATTGTAATCCGCCTTATGCAGGTTGTGTTAGATTACAAACAAGCAAATGTACGAATAAAAGTATGCTTCTGTGCTCCTCTGTGCAATCTGCAGGTTTAATCTGTTTGATCAATAGTAAATGGAGGAACACTATTAAGTACTGTTTAACATTGCACCTTTTACCCATTGGTAACTGTACTTCTAAACTTTATTGAGTTTCTTTCCAAGAGTGTGATATTAGTGAAGAAACTAGATTTTCTTATTAATTATGCAAGTTGGCCATTATGTCCTTGTGAACAAAAATTTTGACAAAAGCTGTTTTTTTTTGGGTCATAGGGACTGGTATAATCTTGAAAAATCTAAAAGGGTGAAAGCTTTTCGATGTGGGGAATATGATGAATGTATTGAAAAAGCAAAGGTATCCGCTGCAAATGGTAATAAGAAAGCAGTGAAGTATGCAAGGAGGGAAGATGCAATTCTCCATGCTCTTGAGATTGAGAATGCTCGCTTGGGCAAGGGTAATGTGCACTTCTCCAGAACTAACGATTCCGGTGCTGGGAATGGTAATTTAGCCAAAGAATCAGCTAGCATGTCTCTTTCGAGAAAAGAAGATGAAGACATGAATATCAAAGAGAGTGGCTCTGATGATCCAGATTCTGATCCTGACTCCAGTTTCATGTCTGGTGCAGATTCGGGTTCAGCACTGGAATTATCCCAGTCTGGTATATCATTTGAGGAACCAAACCAAAATGGTGCTTCTAAGATGCAAACAAACCAGGGAAAGAGAAGAAGAACACCAAATGACTCAGAGGATGATGGAACAGAAGGGACTAAGCGCATGAGAGGACTTGAGGACCTTGGCATGGCTGTGGGAGATTCAAGCACTGGGAATTGCATGTCTAATGGCACTTTTGGAAATGGACACAAAATGTCGAACTCATCTATCAAAAGAAAGAGATCTCAGACTCCAATGGTCAATGAGTTCTTAAAAAGAAAAAACCGTCGTCGGCCGTTGACAAAAGTTTTGGAGAGCACAGCTATGGTCTCTGTTCCAGTTACGTGTGACCAACTTCCCAATTCATGTGGTTCTCTTCAGGGGTTGTCTGATGGCAAGATTTCTGGTGTGGATTCTAATGACTCTAAAAGAAGCTTATGTTTAGCTGTCAACAACAATAATTCGGACAGCAATGGTGTTTCGTGTGACAACGGTACCTCTTTAAATCCTTGTGAAAATGACTGTGATACTTCCCTTGTTAATCCCGAAGTGAAGAAAGAGAATGATATACCACGCTTACCAGGCTCAGTAGAGAATGATTCTTCTGATAGACTATTTGATGTGCCTTTTGTCGGGGAGGAAAAGCATACCGCAGGTGTGGTAATTAGGACTTCTGCAAATTTGATGTTTACACTTGTGTAAGTTGTTATTATTGTGGAACATTACTCCATTTGCTGATTTGCTTATATTCTCCAGGTATGTCCCCCATGCTGTCTTCATCTTTAAGGCACCAAGTTGATGGATTGAGGAGACAATCTGGTCAAAATAGTCAAGCAGAAGCAGTGTCTTCAAAAAATGAGGGAATTAATGAATCTGCTTCCACCAGTTCAGCAGCAAAGCATTTTAGCAACATCAGCCAAAGGATAGAGAAAGGCACCTCAAAGTGGCATAGAAAGGGAAAGAGGAATTCAAGACATGTGAATAAGAACAGAAAACGAGAGAGATACTATGTTGACATGGATGATGAAGCCAATGCTTATTCAGCAGATGCAGGGCAAATGGATGGTTTCCTTCAGGGTTCAGATAAGAAATTTGATGGTCGTGGCAACAGAAGGACCTTTCCTTCATTCGGTTCCAACTTGCAAGTCAAATCCACTTCTGCAGAAGATCGATTAGACAGGATTGGAGATTGGGGTAAGCCCTTTTCTCTAACAGAAACTAGAGTAGGGGGGGCATCAGGGGATGCGTCTCTGCCTCCCCAAAGATTACTTCCTTTCCGGCAGTCACGCTTTACAGTTAATTCTAAGTATGAGACCTCAGATTTTCCAGGGAGAAACGGCCGTAGTGCTTCAAAACTTTTTGATGTCAAGCTTGAGGTTAGAGCCAACTACCGGCCACAACATGTTCCACTGGTTTCTCTGATGAGCAAATTAAATGGTAAAGCCATTGTTGGTCACCCTTTAACTGTTGAGCCTCTGGATGACGGCTATTTTGATGAGATAATCACTAGCTGTGAATGTGATGCAACTCATGAAAGTGTTCTGGAAGCTGCTGAACAAAGTAATACAGTTATGCGAACTGAATCAGGAAGAATTCCTACGAAGCAGACAAGATTTTCACCTAGTAAATCTGCTAAATTGAGGAAATCAGGACCATTATCCAAAAAGATTAGAAAACTGTCTTCGTTGACTCGTAATAAAGAAGAACATAAGAAACCAGTGGTTGAGAAACCCAAGGGTCCAGTTATAACTTGTATTCCCCTCAAATTAGTCTTCAGTAGGATAAACGAGGGAATGAATGGTTCGGCACGACAGATGCAGCAGCAACAGCGTTCAGACAACTCATGAACTTCCTTCAAGGTACTGCCGCAGAACATGGATCATCTCCATGAATTTGGACCCTTTTGGGAAGGTTTATTCTGCTTAGTTTTCATTCTAACATGCTCAGTTATGCTATTGTCATTGAAGTTAGAATCCTTCTGTATAATCCAATTTAATGTTGTAGAAAGAACAGCGAGAATGATAATAGATGAAAGCTGCTTTGGTTTTGTACATATGTAACATTAGGTGAGTTGTAAAGATGATGATCTTGGTATTAGGTACACTTTTTACCTGATACAAGGTAGCCTATGGAATGATGTTGGCTCAGGAGGGTGACTGATAACCTAAATTTTCGGCAACTTGTTGGGACATGGTTGTTAATTTATTCCAAGCTCAAATACCATTTGTTTTATTGTTTCAAGTATCGCAGCCATTTTGTGTGTAGACCTGATCTTTGTTTTTACTTTCCATTGCCATTTTTGTTACCTGGAAAGTTCCTAATGGTTTGGAGCTGGAACATTTTGTGTGCCTGTTTCTACTTGTAGGTCTGTTGCTGGTGAAAGTTGTTGAATCACATGTTTTGAGAACAGTCTAGTCCACTTGAGGAAGAAGATGGGCTCTTGGTGTTGTTAGCAACTTGCAAATGCATTGAGCTGACTTATATTGGTCCACAATTATTTGTTAGAAAATGAACTTGGATTGGATTAAATATCACGTTAGCATACATGTGATTCAATGCAAAATCCGTTGGTATACACACTTCAGATCCAGAGTGTTTTGTTCGCCCCCTTTTTTTTTTTTTTTTGGAAGAAAGACGAAATAATTACGGGATCAGTTTAGGAAAATAGACTCCTGACATATTCTCTAAAAGGATAGAATGACACCTAATAGATAGTTTTGTTCACTTTTTTAGTAAAGAAGTTCTTATTTAGTAAGCATGAATGGTTGTTAGGAGTTTCAACTAGATTTAAGGATGATAATTGGTCAAGTTGGTTTAGGATATGGATCTTAAAAATGCAACCCGAACCTAATAATTCAATTTGAACTCGATCTAATTAGGTTTAAGTGAAGATCAAAATGATTGCGAAATAATTGTATTAATTAAAATAATGTCATTTTAATTTATAATTTAAAAAACATCGTTTTGGTCATTTAAATTGAAACGATATTATTTTGTCTAAGTATTTCAGGTTATGCTGAACCAATGTGTAGACTTGAACCATATTCAAAATTTGGTAAACTTGAGTTGATAAATTGATTTAAGCTTGACTGAGTAAAGTTTTAATTGTCAACTTTAACTAAATTTTATAAATGTTCTAAGTCATTTTAATCAATTACATCAAAACAATATCATTTTATCTACCAGACTCTCAAAGCCGAGCTTAGAATTTTGTGAACTCAAGTTTAATATGTTAATTTTGGGTTGAGAAGAATTAGGTTCAAATTATCGACTTTAACTAAATTTTATACATGTTAAGTAATTTTAATTAGTTTAATTTTATCTAATAAATTTTAGTTGAATCGAGACGACTCTTAAATTTAAGTTATGTCCAAAACTCAATAAATTACAATTTGATATATTAATTTTAGGTCGAATCAAGTCAGGTTTAAAATTTGTCAACTTTAAGTAAATTTAATATATATGTCAATAATGGAATAAAGAAAAAAGTGTGTATTAAATAAGATTTAAGGCATAAATTGTCAAGCTCTAAATATGCTAATTGGACTAAAATTATTGAATTATTAGTATAATAATTTACTATCCACGAGGGCTGTGGTGGAGTGGCACGGGCTCCTCCATCCTTAACCAAAATCTCGAGTTCGAGTCTTGATAATGGAGTCGCTTTAAAACTCGTGAGGGAGAGCTTTGCCGTCCCACAAGAGTCTTACCCGGCTCAAGTTTGGACTAGTCAGTTGCCCATGTGGCACCGAATACTGAGTGGCTTGACCAAAAATAATAATAATTTACTTTTCAGATTTAAAAAAAAAGACAGAAATTGCACAAAAGGTGGAAGACAAAGCCCAATGTTCATGTTTTGGGTTCAACCGATCCAAACCGGGAATACACTAACGAGGACATTTTAGTAATTGTGCTCGACAAGATTCAGATTAGGGTTTACTATAAAATCTAGCAAACTCTCATGTCTCCGTCTCATTGTAGCTAGTTTTGTTTTAGTCATATACTCTCAGAGAAGCTGAGATAGAGAGAGGGAGCAGACGGTGAGAGATCAAAATGACAACGGCGCCGGGGCAGTTGGTGTGGGAGATGGTGAAGAAAAACAACTGTTTTCTTGTGAAGCAGTTCGGTAGAGGAAATGCCAAAGTTCAGTTCAGTAAAGAGCCCAACAATCTCTATAACCTCAACTCCTACAAGCACTCTGGTGATTCACTCTATGTAGCTTTCTTTTCTCTTTATACGCATACATGGGTTGTTCTCGGTTTGTGTGTATATTTTTTTAATTGAAGAAATGAATGACTGTTTTGGTTGGTTATTTTTATTTTGGCTGTGGAACTGGAATGACTTGTTTTGCTATATGTGAAGATTGGAGCTTTTTATGTTTGCTGATCTGGGTTTATGAGATTTTGCGTGTTTGTGTAAGAAATCGATGGTTTGATTGTGAGGTTAAATGTGTAGGGTTGGCTAACCAAAAGACAGTGAGCATTCGGGCTGGTGGCAAAGACCTGTCTGTGGTCTTGGCTACTACCAAGACCAAGAAACAGAACAAACCTTCTGCTCTCCTTCACAAGTCTGTCATGAACAAGGAGTTCCGGCGAATGGCTAAGGCTGTTGAGAACCAGGTATGTTTATACGAATAGACTGATCTATTTGTCTTAATGGTTCTTGTTCTGTTGTTGGGTATTTACATGCCTATACATTACTAGAAGTTGAGAGATCACTGATTCAAAGTGATGACTGGGCCTTCTTGATTGAATTGTCTCTAAATGATAAAACATATTAATTATGATGCTGCTGCTTCCTTGAGCTGTTCCTAAATTGTTGTAAGGTGCGAGTTATGCCTTTTGGTAACTAGATTGAGACTTTTACATATTTTTTTAAGAAATTTTGTTTATTGTTTTGTGTCATTTTGTAAAAAGCTTGACTTTCCAATTTCTTGTCTGGATTTATCAAATGCATTTCTGGCAACATTCATCAAGTTGGATCATCTTGGTTTGTTGCCTGCAGTGATGAGCCATAACATGTAAGAAGAATCTCTCAATAGAGTTTCTTCTATGAAATATACTTGTTACGCTTGGCTTCTGAGCATTATCTTGATGAATATTCACCTGTGCTCCATATATCAGATGTGTTATGGTCTTATAATTTCCATTTATCTGTAATTACCTGGTCAACTCTAATAATCAATTTGTTTCTGTTGTGTAAAATATTACTTTTGTGTTGCATATTTTATTGATTGCTTCCTCTGTTTCCTTGGAATATTATTTCTCACATGAGGCACAAATTTTTGTTTGGAGTAGATATTGAATGATAATTGAGTTATCATGTCTTTTCGTAATGTATTTTTATTTATTTTTTAAGCACCTAAACTGATTTGCATTTCCTTGTTGCAGGTTGCTGATAACTACTATAGACCTGACCTTAAGAAGGCAGCCCTTGCAAGATTGAGTGCTGTGCACAGAAGCCTGAAGGTCGCCAAATCTGGTGTCAAGAAGAGGAACAGACAAGCTAGGAAGTGATTTGAGATGAAAAATAATGCATCACTCGGAATTGTGCTGGAGATAATTTCCATCAATCATATCAACCTACTTTTGTATTTTTGTTTTGCTTGTTTCCATTTAGACCAAGAACCATAGAGTTTACTGCTTTTTTGGGGAGATAATTTGCATTGCAATATCATAGTTTTGAGTTGTGTGCCTGGCATCTGATTCAGTTATGGTAGTCTTCCGAATTCTATCATTTCATTTATGCTAAGGTACTTAAACCTTTTATGGTGGATTAGGTGCTTATATTCTCCTTGCTTTTCTAAAATGAAAAACTGTAATCAAGACATGGAGGGTGTAGATTGCTCTTAAGATTAAGCCTTCAATTTTGTGTTCTGCGTAATTTGTGAATCAATGATGCTATAGCATCCGATTTCTTTGGGACATTGAATGACCTAATTGGTGTTCACTGGTAGTTTAATTTCATTTTGAAGCATTATCAACAATACATGATCAGATAACTGAGTGAGTTTTAGTAACGTAATGCTGCTGATGGACATTACTAGAGAATGAAAGTGTAAGGACGTAATGTAAGCACATGATTATTCATTAGCTCATTCTGAGAACTCTAAATGATCAAAGCTATGTCAATTATTTAGAAACATAAATGCTTTCAGTTTAACAAACATGAACAATTGTAAAACTTATGATCAAAACTTTCTATTGTTGCGGATTCAGAATGCACAGGTATGCAGCATCCAGCTGAGCCCATATGTCGCCAAGCTAAAATCTTTAGCTTGATTTCTTTCCCATATGGTAAGAGCCTTAGAGGAATCAAGTTGAGCAGCAGGTTGTAGAACCTTGGTTGACAGGCTTCCCGCGGATTGGCACCGTGGTAGGTCTAATTGCGCTTGTTGCTGGTTGACTAGCCATTCTGCAACAGAAATCAGATATATCTGTAAAATGTTCGTCGAGGGTAATATTATTCAGATCCAGTTGGTAAAACTCTTGACCTTTTCTTTATCTCTGAAGCCATGGTCATGAATGCCTCTTCTACATTGGTAGCACTCTTAGCACTTGTTTCCAAAAATGGAATGCCAATATCATCTGCAAAAGCCTTTAGAAAAGGGTGAAACAGGGTCAGTCATAACCCAAAATTACAACTCAAACATAGTATCTCTTCTAAACCAGCATCTGATCATGACCATCAGGAGCAGAATCATCAAAAACTAGCACATGCCTTTGCAGTTTCATAGGAAACCACCCTCTTGCTGGTTAAATCGCATTTGTTTCCAACTAAAAGCTTGTTGACGCTGTCAGTGGCAAACTTATCAATTTCTGCTAGCCATGTCTTGACATTGCTGAAGCTTTCTTCATCAGTTACATCATAGACAATCTAGCAGACAAGGAAGAAGATGCATAAGAACTAGTTGCACAGTTCACGTAGAAGATATACAAGAAGAAACACTTGGGAGAGTTTGCATACGATAATTCCATGAGCACCGCGATAGTAGCTGCTTGTAATCGTACGAAATCGTTCTTGGCCGGCAGTATCCCACTACGGAGAAAACACAGTGTTCTATCAACTGATAAGCACTAAATACTGATTTGTAGAACCCTCAGTAAATCTCTGCAAAATACATACTATCTGAAGTTTAATGGTTTTTCCATCTTTCTCAACCGTGCGTATTTTCTATGGAAGAAACAGAAAGAAAAAGAACAGTTAGTACAGGATCATAACACACTGACAAATTCAATTGGGAGAAAAGAAAGTTGATTCACTCCAACTTACAAAGTCGACACCAATAGTACTTATGTAGCTTTCAATGTAGGAGTCATCCTGCAGAACATGAAAATTTAGTGAGTTGGTTCATATTCTGAGAAGGCCTTAGAGCTCCGTAATTGTCCCAAAGATGGCAAATCATGGACCAATACTATGGAAGAAGAACCTTAAAGTCTTACCGCAAATCTCAGGAGAAGGCATGACTTGCCAACACCAGAATCTCCAATAAGCAGTAGCTTGAAAAGGTAATCACTGAAAAAAAACAAAACCTAACTACCTGAAACACCAGCTAACATGCTCTAAAGACCACAAGGATATGGATTATTCTGTAATTATGCTCAAATCCATGAAAAGTTCTTGAACTCCAAGATCAATACTAATGAACAAACTTTCAAATAATCCAACCATATTGCAAGAAATGAAAGACCGTAGACAAAGAGTTGCGCTATTCTTCACACCAATTCACTTCCATATTAACAAGTTCATCCGACCGTACTGACTTTATGCTTGCAATAACCTTCTGACAAGAATTTCATAAAACAGCGTTTGATCATCTCACAAAACAAAGATTGAGGATCTGCTAAAAAATGCTAGAAAGGACCAGAAAATGCATTCTCATGAGTGCAGAGAGAAACTAGATCAATCTGAAATCTGCACAATTGCCAGGAAACAATAAAATCTCAATCAAAAGTCCTGTATTATTTTTATCAGCAGTTCTTCCAACCATCAGAAATGCACATGATGTTCATATAAATGGGTTCATGAATATGAATGTTTATTCATCTTAAGATCCCAGAAGGAAAACAAGAGAATCTGAATCCACACTCAAACATATTGCAACTTTCTGTTTCCTTTTATGCATCACAAGAACAGAATAAGAATGGCAACACGAACGAAAACAAACCACGTTCAAGAAAAATAAAGCCTGAATTGAATCTTCATATGAGGAAAAAAAAAAAGAACCCAGATGCATAAAGATGCAATCTTTGATAAATGTGGATGTGCACCGACAAGTTCAACCACACCATTGGCAAACAAAATGCAATCTTTTTGTGCCATATAGCGAAAGAACATACTATTCAGGCATCATGGTTGCGGGAAGAAATTGCTAAGAATCCTGGGGAATAGTTGTTTGAGTTTTTCCCTGATCGAAGAAGATCTCAGAGAGGAGAAAGAGAGGGAGAGAGAAAGACTTTGTTGCATAAACTTGTAGGAGCCACCAAGTTTCGTGATATTGAACGTTTCATAGGAGGAAGAAAACAATTGGTTAACGATTTTAATATTTGCAAAAATTGCTAACTAGCCCTTCTATTTCTATGTTATTACCTTAATGACCTTATTTCTTTTTGGCTCATTGCATGTAAAAAAACAAGAATATTATCCCTCATTCTATGATAGTATTTTGTTTTTATTGACTATTAGATTATTGACTTTTGTGTTAGTAATGTCTAGTTAATATATTCATAAATTTATCTTTTCTGCTAAAAATAGTTTATTACTATGTGTTATTTTTATTTCAAATCAGAGATGCCACTAGTTAGAACATTCGAGTCCAATTTTTTATTTGGTTCGAATTTGGTATAATTGTATTCAAATAATCCAAAATCTTAATTGAATTGAGAATAAAATGACATCAAATTTTGAATTAATTAGAAAAATCGAAGCATTTTAAATTGTTTAAATAGGATAAAATCGATTATTCTAAATATAAACTCAATCCAAAACTCAATCAACTTGATTTCGATCGAATCGAACGCTTTTTTATCATCTCTATTTAGAATCATATTTATTATTATTTGTTATTACTACTTCAAAAGTGACAAGTGTTAACAAAATGAATCAATTTAAAATATAAATACTAAATGTAAAATAAATACTTAAGTATTATATTTCTCAAATTTAAAGAGGTTGATATTGCATTTTCATTCATTTTGTAAGAAAAAATAATGCAAGGCCTTTTAATTTGATTAATTTATAAAATTAGAAATTAAGACATAAAATCTAGCTTGATTAAGATCTTGGATATATATCTAGTGCGAGGAAAGGTGATGGTTGCTCTATTGCATATTCCAAAATTTGATTAGTAGTACTTTATAATTTATATTGAAAAGGATGAATTAAGATAAAACCAAATTTCTTGGAAATGTCTCAACTTTTTTGGTTTTTGCATGAGATTCAAGGAATTTTGTGACCAACAACAAGTTAGGAGATATCAAAATGTTGAGAATTTTAACAAGTCCCTCTTTCTAAGAACCCCTTAATGTTGTATTGCTCAGGCACAACTTAAATAACAAAGTTTAGAGACCTAAATATATATATCCTACAATTCAATAAATAAGGTTCCCATTTTGGGAGGGTTGAATGAAAGTATCAATTATAAGTAGCTTTTTTTTTAATTTTATAAAGAGGCTATTTTCATAACTCAAACCACTAATCTTCTAGATATAAAGGTATAACTTTATTAGTTGTTCCAAAACAAATTAAGCATATGTTTGGTTGGGTTTATACTGGTAGAGCTTTTATCAGTATAATTTTTTTATGTAGATCTTTTTTTAGAAGAACTTTTTTAAGAAGCCAGTTGATTGTTTGATTGTCATTTAAAAAAACCTTTTTTGAAAGAACTTTATACAGTAGACTGTTTGACAATATAAAATAAAAATAATTTTAATTTTAAATATATTTTATTTTGTAATAAAAATTATTTATGCATATAAATATTATTTAAATATATTAAACAATATGTAAAGTACAATATATTAATTATTATATAATTTTAAACCATATGAAACATAAATAAAAA
>JANVCL010000005.1:3600897-3614037 GCA_026546855.1 Erythroxylum incrassatum | reverse complement strand
TGAGGAAACTTTTGGTTTCAAAAATGTGATGAAATTCTATTGATGCTTTATAATAAATATTCAAATGATGCCATGTGAAGTAAATGTAGTGATCGATCGTAGTGCGCTTTTATCGTAGGATATGTACCGGAATGACCTCCGGGTGTTCCGGTTCGTACTCTGCGGTAAGGGGGTGCTACAAATACTCCTCCTCTTCTTCTGATGAAGTTTTTTCCTCTTCCTCTGTTGTGGCTTCATTTTCTGTGATTGTGGGGTTGCGGTTCTGCTCCAAAGAGATGTTTTGTGGAGGATGATTTTCCTTCTCAAACTCTACCTGCTTGAGCATAATCTTCACACCTGTGTTAGAAGAAATAAAGGTCTCCTCCTTTCGATGAAGCATAGCTGATTCATCAAAAATGACTTCTCTACTAATTATGAGACACTATAATTTGTATCCTTTGATGTCATCAAGATATCCAATAAATATGCACTTTTGGATCTGGGTTCTAATTTTCCATCATTAACATGTACATGTGCTACTACTGTTGCTATTTATTTATTTATTCATTATTACTACTACTACTTGTACTACTACTGCTACTGCTACTAATATTCGCATTATTATTATTATTATTAACTTTCTCCTTTTTCATCTTTTTTCTTATTACTATTATTATTATTATTTTTATTTATTTATTGCCCCCCTCCCCCACTTTCTTTCTTTTCATATGGGTCTTTTAGAAACAAGCTCTTTACTAACTAAGGGTATTGCTACATACTATCGCATATCAACGAGAGTTATACTGCGTGTTGTTGTTGTTATAACATATAAATATGCTGAACACCCAAAAAATTTTAAATTTGAATAATTAGTAGGTTTTCCATACCATACCTCTTATGGCGTCTTACAGTCAATGGTTGTTGATGGAGAGCGATTTATCAAGTAACACGTTGTTGATGCCGCTTCAACCTAGAAATCTTTTGATAGATCAGAGTTGGACAATATACAACAAACTTTCTCCAAAATTGTTCTATTTATTCTTCCTACCACATTATTATGTTGTGGCATACCTATGAATGTTAGATGGTCGACTATTCTTTTATTCTTGCACAAATCATTAAATTCAACTAGAACCTTCCATTTTTTTGAAAATGGTAGACACATCATTCTTGTGTTTCAAAAAATATGCTCATACTTTCCTAGAGCAATAATCAATGAATATAAGCATATACCAAGCACCATCTTTTGAAGAAACACATGCAAGCCTCCAAAGATTAGAGTGAATGTAGTCTAGAGTGCCTCTCGTCTTATGAACAACAACAGAATAATTGACTCTTTTTTGCTTACCAAATACACAATGTTCATAAATATTTAATTTTTTCACTTTTTGGTTATAAAGATAACCTCTTTTGCTTAGTAGTATCGGACCTCTTCCACTCATATGTCTCAACCTCATATGCCATAACTTGGTAACATTTGATTATAACAGAGCTGATGTCGTCACATTAGCTACTCCGATAATAGACATTTCTTACAGCATGTACGACTTGCCAATTTAAAAAGCCTTCATCATGACCAGGCATCTCTAACTACTTTGAGAACTCCACCTCCACCAATGTAACATTGGCCTTTTGAATCCAAGTTACTTAAAGAGATGAGATTTCTCTTTAAGTCTGGAATATGGTGAACATCAATTGATGTTCTTGCTATACAATCAAACATTTTTAATTTGATAATGCCTACACCAACCACTTTACAAGCTTGATTGTTGCCCATTAATACAACTCCACCATCAATTGGATCATAGGTGGAGAATTAGTGTTTATTGGGACATAATTGAAATGAGCAGGTAGAGTCAAGGATCCATTCATCTCGTGGTCCAAATCCCTATTCACTCACCAAAAGAGCATTTGTTTATTCCTTCGTTTGTACAGTACTAGCTTCATTTTGCTTTTCTTTATTCTCTCGGTATACCTTGTTTTATAGCTTGTAACAATCAGGTACAACAAGCCCTTTCTTTTTGTAATATCTACAAAATCTATTTTTGACTTTGGAATTTGATCTTGACTTATGCCTGTTACTACTACTGGAGTTTCTATCTATTGGTCTTTCTCTAACAATCGGTCCTTCTGGAAGACTACCCTAGTTTGAGATGAACTCCTTGTTAATAATATCTTTTGAACGTGAGGCAAATTTGACCTCCTCTAATATGAGAGACTCATGACCATAAATAATAGTCTCTCGAAAATGCTTGTAAGATGGAGGTAAGGAGTAGAGGAACGTGAGAGCTTGGTCTTTTTGATCACACTTGATATCCATATTCACGAGATCTATGAGAATTAAACTAAAATCATCAACATGTAATTTGAGTGAACCACCTTCTGCCATACAGAGCATGTGCAAATGGTGTTTTGCAACCAACTTGCGAGTGAGACTCTTTGTCATATATAGAGATTCCAAGACTTGTGTCATAACGAAGCAACTATCTTCTTGTGAATAACTTCACATAAGACTTCATTTAACTTTTCAATTCGAATTACTTTACTAACTTTTATTATAAAAATAAATCAATTTATTAATTAATCAGATAGATAAGAAAAGTTTTTAAATCATATTTTTAAATTTTAATTTTATTCAACCTTTAGGAAGTTTTATAATAATTTAAAATTAGTTGAAACTTTTAAACTTTAAATTTTTTGCCTTATTAATTTAAATTCCAGTCTGATTTTTAAATTATTACAAATTACGGTCAATATAATTAATTTTAATCCTATATATTACCAAATGCTATAATATAATAATTAATAAGTAAATTATTATTATAATAACATGTGAAACATATGAGAATTGGTTATTAGCACGTGAAGGAATGGCCAAGTCCAACCCCACGGGTGTGATGTGACACAGCGGATCACAGTAAGAGCTCATGAAATCAGCAGCCACCACTTGAAAGAACCAATCTTTCATTCAAATTCAATCAACACCTGGATTTTACACATATTCAAAGTTATTATCACCATGTCTTTGAGTCATTTCTCTTCATTTTAGGTTTTGTTTCACAAAGTTCCGTCTTTTTCTGAAAGTTTGTTCAATTTACAGTTTCAAGTTTGAAACTATACGATTTTCGGGGTGTTTTCTTTTTTGTAGATCGTGGGAGTGAAGCCATGAGTCTCTTTCTCTGGGTTGGTTTCGTTTTGTGTATGCTTTCTGTGAATCCATCTTTGAGCTTATATGGGTCATCGTTGTCGGATATTCCCACAAGGTTTCTCAGTTATGCCAAGGAAAAGGAGTTTTATGATTGGATGGTGGATGTGAGAAGGAAGATACATGCGAACCCTGAATTGGGTTATGGGGAATTTGAGACCAGTAGGCTTATCCGGGAAGAATTGGATAAGATGGGCATTAAGTACAAACACCCTTTTGCAGTTACCGGTATAGTTGGGTACATTGGGAGTGGTAAACCTCCTTTTGTTGCAATAAGGGCAGATATGGATGCGCTTCCTCTGCAGGTTTGCTTCAATTTTGACTTACAAATCCTTGGTTCCATTATTTATCCAAACTTGATGCTTGTGAATTGAACAAGTCCGTGTAATTTCTTTTTTCCTACCAACATATTTTATACCCACTTATCTGAATATGTAAGTTTATGTGATTTATTGGATAATTGAAATTTGTCTGTTTTATCGGATACAGTTGCAGAATTGAGTTTTTTGGGTTTGTGGCATTTGAAATGATAGGATATTGCATGGTAGTGATGTGGAAAAAGTTATGGATTTTATCCCTCTTTTGTTTTAAATTGTATTTGAATTCAGTATGAATTTTATGTAGAAGTTCTGTACTGAATAAATTTCAGTTTCTTTTGAAGTTAATGCATTGGTGTTCGAACCCTTTGTCAGGAAATGGTGGAATGGGAGCATAAGAGTAAAGTCCCTGGAAAGATGCATGCTTGTGGGCATGATGCTCATGTTGCGATGCTTCTTGGTGCTGCGAAGATACTTAAAGACCATGTTGACCTGAAGGTCTGTTCCTTAATCTGGCTTGCTAGTTGCCAGTCCTTTAATACGAGCTATCTTCTTGTCAATGAGATTGAGATGATGAAATCCCCATAAGAAGCCCTTGAGAAGAAAAGAGGAGAAAATAAAAAAAGCCTTATACCTTACCATGAGATTCTAGTGACCTGGTATTTATGGTATTAATTGTTGTCCAACAATCATAATGGCAATCCCAATAGTTGAAACTGTTGACAATTGGTCAAATCAGATTATGTACTTCGTAAAAATTATCTGAAGAGAAGTCAGTGCTTAAGGGGGGAAATCCATTTACTCTCGGATCATGTGATTCATTGAATGATGCTACATCATTTCCGATATCAATTTGCCAGTTTATAATTCATCATTTTTTCCAGCTTAGCAGCTTATCTGTTCATAAAGAAGAATACGGTACATAATTTTGGCTTTTACATATTTTTTGGTTCCTTCTTTTTCCCTCCTCAGATAACGTGCTTAGGAAGGAAAAAGCCTGTAATTTAGTACAAACTCATTAACATCATGATGCAAGGCCTCTGATATTTTCAGGCCAATAGGCCTTTTCATTATGCCTTTAATATGTTCCTCATATATCCAAGTAATTGTTGTTCCATTAGGGTACAGTTGTTCTTGTCTTCCAACCAGCAGAGGAAGGAGGTGGTGGGGCCAAAAAGATGATTGATGCTGGGGCATTAAAGGATGTCAATGCTATCTTTGGGTTGCATGTTGATCCTAAGTTACAGTTAGGTCAAGTTGCCTCCAGAGCTGGCGCTCTATTGGCTGGGAGTGGCTTCTTTGAAGCTGTAATAAGTGGAAAAGGAGGTCATGCTGCCATTCCTCAGCACTCAATAGACCCAATATTAGCAGCTTCAAATGTGATCGTTAGCTTACAGCATCTCATTTCACGTGAAGCTGATCCGCTGGACTCACAGGTAAATTGTTGTTATTCAAATGCTAGTGCACCCATCTTTTCTTGTCTTTCTTCCTATATGTGGCTAAGAACATCTTTGGCATGTTTTGTGTTCTGGTTGTGAATCACTTGCAATTTTATATTATTTTTGTTCATTAATGTTTTCCATTTTCATCAGGATCTTTAAAGCATAATTTTCATTCCATCATCTGTTAGGCCCTTTGTAATGGGTCTCTGTATCTATTTCCTAGAGCTTGTGCTTTAAAAACTAACGGTAATATTTCGGCATCTACAATAGACCATTATAAAGAAAAACAACGCAAATAAGCAACAGATAGAACTCACTAGTTATGCAGTAACTAGATAGGCGAGTTCGTGATTCTGCTGATACACTTTTCGATCTTTCTTAAAGAAACAACAGCAGTATTCATTTCAGAAGTTATTTTCTGGTCAATTATTGCAAATCTGAACTGTCTAATGATGCTTGTAACTTTGACTGCAACTTCCTAACTTGCTGTTGAAATTTAATAATTCAAACATTTCATCCGAATAGCTGTCAAAACTGTTGACGGAAGGTATTAATACTTGGTTTCTAAGCAGAATGACTATGACACTTGGCTGCTTAAACACATGAAACATGCTATCATAATCATTATAGTGCCAGTTTAAATGCAGAGTATAATTTGCAGGTGGTGACAGTTGCAAAGTTTCAAGGAGGTGGTGCATTTAATGTCATACCTGATTCTGTTACGATTGGGGGCACCTTCCGAGCCTTTTCAAAAGAAAGCTTCCATCAACTTAGGCAGAGAATTGAAGAGGTATTGTGTTTCTCTCCCTTGTGTTATAATAACTATGCTATAGCAACTTCATAGATTATAAGTACCATTCTTCTTAAGAGCAATGCGACCAAGCTAATTTTTGTGATCATAACTGGGATCTCAGCTTGCTTTTGTTTACTTTCCCTGTTTCCAATGTTTTTCCTTATTATCCTTATGTTGCTACCAATGTCTATAGCAAATATAATTCACATTATTTGTGCTCTGAACTCTTAAACTGCATGTTTTGATGCTAGAAATGTATTTATGGCTTAGTTACCTGGACCATGTTGCTCCCATAACAGGTTATCACAGGGCAGGCAGCTGTGCAGAGATGTAAGGCAATTGTGAAGTTCAATGAAGAAGACAAACCCTTTTTCCCTCCTTGCATAAATGATAAAGAATTGCATGAGTACTTCAGAAAAGTTGCTGGAGATATGCTAGGCTTTGATAAAGTTAAGGACATGCAACCATTGATGGGATCTGAGGATTTTTCCTTTTACCAAGAGTTTATGCCTGGGTACATATTCTTTCTTGGAATGCAGAACGAGACACAGCTTGAATTTGCTCATTCCCCCTATTTTGAAATCAATGAGAACGCACTTCCTTACGGTGCTGCACTCCACGCCGCATTGGCTGCAGGGCGTCTTCACGAATTGGAGCGGAAATCAGGCAGTCATGATGAACTATGAACCACTTAATGCCCTTTAATCGTAGCATAACATAAATTCTTTTAGACTTGGAACTTCAAAAGATGTTCCAAGATGGTGTTTAGTGCTCGGATATTGTTTAAATGGCTTGTTATTCTAGTTGGAAGTCTATATAAGTTTGCAACAGATCCATCAAATGAGGGCCATTATACTATTTTTTATTTATAGATTGTGGAATCTGATTTTGGTGGAGCATTAGTTTTGTATTTACCATGCTCTAACTTTCATCGCCTATGAATAGCGTGTAACTAGCATCTTCTGCTCTACAGTCTTGTGAAGAAGACATTTCTTTCTGTAATTAAGGGTCTTACAACTTATGCAAAAGATGCAGAGGAAGTAAAAGAGTCCCGTATTACAGCTGAAACTTCAAAACTCCATTTAACGATGTTTGCTCTGAGCATACACAAGCTATGTTTCTCTGACTATGATGTTTTTTCAGTTGCAGAGGGGATTTTGAGGATGATGGTGAACTACTAGACCAGACACTTGTATGCACCCCACTTTACTAGAATCTGATCTGCATCATGCAACGCCACCTTCTCTAGCTGGAATGTTACACCAGATGAGGGGCACTATCCATATCGTCTCGTAGTATGTCTCATGGGGGTCTTATCTCATGTCCTTGTCTCATGGGGGTCTTAAGTCCTTTTCCATTATCCTATTCAGGATGGAGCAGGTCCTATTCAGCTTCAGACAATGTTTTCAAGATTTGGAACATCGTTAGTTAGTGATTATTTATCTGTCTGCGAGGCTGTGTACTGACAGGATTATCAAGTGTTAATGAAACACTAGGACCCATGTGTTAAATCATCATAATCAGAGAAGTCGAAGGAAGATGGGATATTCTGATTATTTAACATAAAATACCACAAATCGAACATAGGAAAAGGCCTGTCTTCATTACTATGTTAACATGCTGTGTGCAGTTCTTTTAAAGAATACCATGTTTAAATTAGCAAAAAGTTGTACTTAATTTAACAGAAAGAAGGCCTAACTTAAAAAAATATTTTAAATATGTTTTTATGTCCAAAGATCATTTATATCAGAGGGAGACTGGAAAGCACAATCAAAGTTGGCAGATGATGATAAAGTACCAGAATGAGGTCACTCCAATACGTGATACTAACCAAAAGAAAGGGATAGAATTTATATATTGAAATCATCCCAAAACTTGAGAACTGTTTATATCTAACACGCTTTGACATTGAGGTTTGTAAATGCCTATATGCTCATTACAAACAGACCAACAAGTCATAGCATAGATTTTCCTGATACCTAAACTCACATGCTCAAGTTGGTGTTTTCACATAAACGTGTAGTCAAATCTACATTCAGTACCCCAAAACTTTGGATGCTAAGCCTAATAGAGGATCTAAAGCGCTTGGAGCGAACTTCCGGGCGAAAAGATAACAAACATTTGTTGGCTGGTTATTGTAAACACAGGCATGTCCCTCAAAAATCCTCTTGAAGAACTCCTCTTTAATGTCAGCCTTACCGAAGGTTGCTGGATGCGCTCCACCCCTTGACCAATCTGTCCATGTCAGTGTTCTGTTCGCCAGGAGATGTGGAGATTTGATACTTAACATTGTCTGGAAGTAGTGCTCATCCACATAACATGCTGGTCGACAAAATGCTTTGAACTTGGGATAGTAAGTGGTGTCCTTAACTATGTCAATTGCCAGTCTACGATCGATTTCAAACCACTGAGACCCCTTACGCCAATCTTCAAGTGCGACCTCTGGTAGCATATTCCAATTGTAGCGCCCCCTCCCATACGGACCATGTTCATCGAATGAACCCATAAAGCTGTATCTTGATCTTGATATGTAGCGGTAGATAATACTGAAATTGTGGAGAGGAATGCACGACTCGGACACCAGGATGAACCATTCATTGGAGATATCAAGCAATGCATTAGCCAGGAGTCTCCTTTCAGCATCACACATACTCATCATTCCCCACTCTGCAACCTGTATGGAACTGAACTAAATGATGCATGCACAATAATAATGATACATTGATGCGGTTGTGGAGAAGCTCCAAGCAAGCAAACCGAAGACTAAATTGCAAGGATGCAAAGGAATCGTGTTGATCAGAAAGTTGAGCACACAATGACATACTCTGAATTTAATAAAAACTCTTAAACCGTCTTAAATACTCATTTGAAACAAAATTCCAAGAACAAAGTATCTTCAATAGATGCCTCGTGTCTTACAAAAGAACATGGCTCATTCAAGTCTCATAAACAAGCAAAAACAGTTTTGGAACCCAAAAGAAAAGAGAGAAGACTATCTCAAGACAAGAAACCAAATAGTAACTAGTTCAAATAGGCATAATAAATTATAGACCTGTAAGATAAAAGGTGGAATACATACTTGGAGGGTAGGGTGAAATTTCTTATAAACAAAGAATCTACAAGTTGGTAATCAATGAAGTGCCATTAATAAACCAAAAATGAGTAATACAGAAAAAAAGATGGGGCAGTTGAGGGATGAAAAATAAGTTCTGTGATAATTTAGCATGATTGGGATTCTTTGTACAACCTTCAAGTATTTCAACACATGCAATTTGAAGCAATTTGGTAATTCCTTCTTGAATTTATCTGGCAAGGGTGAGAAATCTGGTTGCCGTTTCCATCTCCTTGCGGACAGACACCAAATAAATCAACACAAAAGATTCACAAATTTCATATCACACTTGACAATTTTTTGTTGGTATCCGAAATAACAGGAATGCAGACAAGGCGCAACAAAATACAGAATCAATTCATTGACATCACTCCAGTTCTGAAAGGCAGTCAACAGAAAATGGCTTGATTTTTCCTTCTAAAATGAGTAATCAAACATTATCCAATATACAAGGTAAATACTGAAATGATGGAGATTATGTAAGATTTATTTGGAAAATAAGATGACACTTACAAAAGGAAACAACTAATCAAAGCTAAATGTGAAATAACAATATTGCTCCCATAGAACATATATATAATGCATTAAATCATGCAATCTCTAAACAAGAAATTTACGAAAAATACCTGACTTGGGATTTGTCTCTTGTAGAATACTGACGATGACGTAAAGTTTGATCCATAAGATGGTGTTGTATGAACATAGATTGAATAAAGCCCCTCATGACCCTTGAAAAACCTCTCCCACAGAGGTGCCAATGGCAATGGCCCCTTAGCCAAGAACATAAAGGCAATTTTTGGAACTCTCTTAAATGGATATTCCTTGATCTGAGGAACAAATGAAGCACGCCAAAACAGTTGTGTATCATTCATTTTATGCAACAAGTTTGAAGGAGGCTTAAACCAATTCTGCGAATTATCAGGGTCTTGAAAGCATGGCACGATGATATTGGACCTTTTTACTCCAGCAACATTTTGGACTCCAAAATATCGAACCATATACATGCTAACAATCGAAACACCAAGACCTAGGACCAAAAACAACAAGAAGAACTGGAGGAGTCTCAAAGGCAAGGGCCTATTATGGTTGAATCTGAGATTAACTAAAGGGTCCTTGCCATCCTCCAGAGCCATCTTAATCACAATTCCCTATCCAATGAACTTCTGGCACCGAGCTCTCTAGACAATCGAAGTCTAAAACAACATAAGTATCAAAACTTTCCGTAATCAAAAAGAAAAATCACTGTCGTGTAAAGAACCTCTTAAAGATGACTAAGAACCAACTTGGGCTATTGCTAAAAGGGTTATGATCTCACAAGCAAGATACACAGATACAAATCAAGTAGCGGTGAAGGCCAGATCGCCAAGACAAGATCAAATCTTTACCGAATGCTTCTGCTCCAAAAAGGGAATTTAAAGCACCCCAAAAGCATAAATTTGATCAACACTCCAACAAATTTGGCAACTGCGAAACATGTAACATGATTAATATTAAGAAGGGACATAAAGCAATTAAGAAAAAGTGTTAATTACCATGTGGGATGTATGCTTATATCATCAACATGGAGGAATTACGTAAAACGTCTAAGCAACAAGGTATGTGTGGAAAAGCTCACACCTTTTTTTGTTTTTTGTTTTTTGGCTTGAAGCTCTTTGGATTTGCAAAGAAACAGAGTTGCAGAGATGGTGTTTAAAAAGATCACCCCTTTCACCTGTCGATTGCTGAAAGGTGTGGTTTTGAGCTAGAAACCTCTGATTTGACGCTGGGGTAGGGTAGTGAAAGGGCGTTGATTGATGAATCCAAAGTGAATTGGGAGTGTCACACACTACCTTGGGGGACGGGGAAAACCTAAGATCTATGTCTCGTGGCAATTTGCCTGTTGCTTTGGAATTTTAGACTCATGTGGGCCCCACTTTTGCCCTCTCTTTTCCTCCTTCTTTCTTACGCACACATTAAATTTGAAAATCTTCTAATTGATTGAAATTAAAATAATAGGATTTTAATATCTTACTTTATTTAATTTGATTATACTATATTTACTCTCAAATTCAATTATAATATTATTAAAATCAAATTTTTATTTATTGACTTGACTTAATTTGTCTTCCTTACTTGATTAATAAGAATTAACAAAATAATTACTATTTAACGTAATACCGTCATATAACAACATTAAGTAGAAATTTTTCTGAAACTTTTCTCCTAATTAGTAGATAGGCATAATACATTTATATTTTACAATCTGAGCATAAATTCTTCCATTGTCCTTGGTTGGAGTTAACATAACTAAATAACATAATTGGAAGTACAATTTCTATAACTAGTGCTTGCTCCAAACTTAATAACATACCATTGGAATCTCTCAAGAAAAGTGTATGAAAATTCTTGTTAATGAGGTGTATAAATCATAAGTCCAATCAAATGTGACAATTAATAACATTTAATCTATGAAAATTAGCTTAGAAAATTTGATATTAGTAATAATAGGACGGACATAATTTGGCTTAATAACAGTTCAAATTTGAACTTAGTTGAAGCCCGAATCCAATAAAATATGATTAATTAAAAATATAATTTGATTTGTTGATCTCGGGTCAATTTAGTATAAACTCTAAAAAAATTATAATTAATTAAGCTTGAAAATTTATCAAATTTCAAGCTAAAATCAAGTAATTTTGAAAACTTGATCTTATTTAAACTAAATTTGATTTATCAATTTGGAGCATAATCTGACGACCATATCCTCAATATTCTTCTTTTTTCACATTTTTGTTAAAGATCCAAAGTTGTAAGATGGTCCTCTTTATAACATCAAAATGCCAAACTTCACAAGTTAGGGAAAACAGCTAATAACCGACTCTTGAATGTGTATTTAGTATTTATTAATGTAGTTGGTCAATGATTCTAAATGCTCCATCCAACTTGCATAATTAAATATCATAGCCTTGAAAAAAGTTGTTAATTGGCAAGTTGATATCTTAAATTATTTGGCAATTTCTTATAACTTTGAAAAATATTCAATTTTCAATTGTGAACGAACTAATGTTAATTTTAGTCCGGCTCCGTCCGATTTTGTCCCAGGTTGACCGGGCTATGGTTCAAAAATGGTCGACCCAATTGGGTCATAGGTCGAGGTCAAGTCGAACACGGACCGATACGGCCTGGTCGTGACCCAATTGTAACTTAAAAAATGACAATGTTTTTTTAATATACAAGGTGAGTCGCGTTGGGGCTACGAGCTGGCCAGCCCCGTCCTATTAAAATCCCTAAGGTTAATAAAGTTTTTAAATTTTAAAATAATTTATTCATAACCTAAAAGTTAGAATTGAAATACATTCTTAAATTATGTAATAATTTTGTATGATATTAAATTAAACACTAAAATTCAAATTTTATAAATTTAAATCTAAATTCGATTTATAAGTACTTTAAAAATCTCAAATGCTTAACAATATTCTTAAATTACTAAAAATAAATAATTATATCAATAGAGATTATTTTTCTAATTATTATAATAAAGACTAATCTTAATAGAACTATATATAATTTTGTTTAGCAATAAGCATGTCAAAAATTATTTTTAATAGAGTTGATATTTCAAATTGGATTTAAATCAAAATAAAAAAGAAAAAAACTCGTAATTTAAAAAAGTTCATGGAGAACCGACCAGTTCTGAATTCGAGTAACATTTTATCCATAACTACAATTCATTTGCTAATTCTTCAACATTAGTCGGTTCAGATCTTTACTTAGCTTTACTCAAGTTTTATCCTGATCATATATAGATCACTTAATTTTTTTTATTAGAAGAAATAAAAAAGATTACATAACAAATCGTGGAAAGCAAAGTTCTGACATATCCTCTAAAAGAAATATATAACATCCAATAAATAGAGTATCAAAATAAATAATGCCTACGTTAGAATGCTCTGCATAGTTTGTGAGCCAATCAACATATTGGTTACTCTTGTGGTATATATACGGATGTTAGATTACCCAAATTTAAGTTCATAAGCAGTGAAAATTGTCCGGTAAAGACTCGATTTCGTTGTGACTCCTCCGATGGGTTCCTTAACTAAGCCACTAGGTATAATTTCAGATTGAAACTTTCGGGCTTAACTAAAAAAAGTCTGAAACCGGAGCCCGATCTAGTACCAATGCTAATTTACACTACTTGCTAACGCAACTATCATATTTTCCCAACGGAAAGATCAGAGCTTGCTCCCGAGGATGAATACACAGTGCAGCAGGCTAAGAAGGCGAAGCATAAAAGCACAAATTTCAACTTTCAT
>JANVCL010000005.1:3561540-3590517 GCA_026546855.1 Erythroxylum incrassatum | reverse complement strand
ATGGTTCCTCATTGAGTTCGCAAACTCATCCAAAATTGCAATCTATTTTTCAGGATTAAGAGTAGACTGATAGCTCCTTCAGGACTGTAGAGCCGTGTACTGTGGATTGGCGAGTGAGGCTATGGCTCAAAGGTCGGTCAGCTGGGCTTTCTTTTGGAGACTTGGAGTTAAATCTGTTCTTTGTGTTTTACTGTATAGTACTTAGTGTCAAGTGTTTTGGAAAATAGACAGACTGAAAATACTGACAGTATGTAAATGACTGAGTTTGAGTAAATGAAATACAATGCAGTTTGGTTTTAAAAAGTTACCAATTTTTTATTACTGTTTTAGTATTGTGATGCCATGAGGAGTTTAGTGGTGGTTGTCAGTAGTAGTCTCTTATCGTAGAATATGTACCGGACTGACCTACGGGCGTTCCAGTGGGTACTCTATGGTAAGGGGGCGCTATAAATTTGCGATGGTAATTTTTTTGTGATAATTTTACGTCGCTAATACTTGCTTCCCTCCATATTTAGCTACGGATATTAGTACCGTCGCTAAACAAAAATTTTCTGTCAATTTTACCAACGAAAATGGATTTTTCGTCGGTAATTTGCAATGGTATATTTCTGTCAATAATTTTCCTTTTCCAATTCTTGCTTCCCTCCATATTTAGCTACAAATATTAGTACCGTTGCTAAGAGAAAAATTTCCCTTCAATTTTACCAACGGAAATGCATTTTTCTCGGTAATTTCCATCGCTAATACTTGCTTCCCTCCATATTTAGCTACAGATATTAGTACTATCGCTAAACAAAAATTTTCCGTCAATTTTACCAACGAGGAAATGAATTTTTCGTCGGTAATTTGCAACGGTATATTTTTAGTCAGTAATTTTCCTTCGCTAATGCTTGCTTTTCTTGTAGTGTAAGGAAGATGTTTGTGAAGAAGATGAAGCAAGCGTATGTTGCTTGAAGTGAGGAGGAAGTTGAGAGCTAGGTAGAGGAAAAAGTTGAGGGCTAAAAAAGAAGCAAATGAATGTGGCTTGAAAAGAAGTGGAAATGAAAATAGAGAGCTGGAGATCAATGGGGTTGGATGCTAATCATCACTAGATAGTGGAGAAGAATGAGGAAGAAGGAGCTAGAGCAGGCTCGTCATGGAGCTAAAACTATATCTATATTCTACTGCTGCATGTTTTGCTCTGGGTTAGATGAAACTCTAGATAAAAAGGATGTTTTCGTGATTTGAACATAAAGGATTTTCAAGATAGGTAGTTTCTCTTTTGGGAAAATAATTTAAGTAATATAAGAAATATTATCTTTATCAAAAGTTACTAGTTAGGATTACAGGTAAAATTTTTGGATTTTTTGGAAAACTTCTTGTACTAAGGAGTTTTCTTGGATTCTTATCCAAGTGATGAAGTTAAGAGACTTTGTTTATCCTTGTATTAAGCACATGATTGGTAATAGAGAAAGAACTTGACTTTGGTATGACAATTGGATGGACATGAGTCTACTCATTTTCAACCGTCTTGCTTAGCACTTGAGAAATAAAATTCCTCTTAATATTAAGATTTCATCTTTGATCTTCAAAAGTCAATGGAGAGGGAATTTTTAGGGTTTTGATACTTTAGCTCAACATTTCTCTTGTATAGATAACAAGTAGATGGGTGACTCTATCATTTGGTTGCCATATCTAAGTGGTAAGTTCTCCAATAAATCTTGCCATCAGACTCAACACTAAGAGTCAACAGAATGACACTGTGGATACAACTACATTTTATGTAAAATGGAAGCCGAGGATAAAGATCATCTCTTATTTCTCTGTAAATACTCAAAAGCTGTCTGGAGTAGAATTTTGCACATGATTCCAAGTAACGGGTATCCTTATACTTGGGATCAGTCGTTGGCTTGGGCAATCTGCTACTCTAATAACGGTATGTCTAATGTGGTTCTTTATAAGGTTGCTTTTATCACAGCCATCTACTCTCTTTGGAAGGAACAAAACTTTCATAGATTTACCAACCTTGAAGAGGATAAATATCAACTTGCAAATAAGATCATTAACTGAATTAAAGCCACCTTAATTGCCAAAAAATTTACAACTACATCTATCCCCAGAAATAAAACGTAGATGGAATTTGTAGTGTAGATTTTCTTACTAAGATCAATCGCTAACTCTCTTTATAATATATTAGTTTGTACAATGTTAGCCTTGAATTTATCGCAATGTTGTAATATTTTTATATATTGATAATATCATATTCATTTTTCAAAAAAGAAGTCATCACTTAAGCTAGGAGAGTCCCTTACCAACTCACCTGCGCCCTGGGGTTTAAACCTCCTTTATGTATGCAACCGTTTAAAACTTAGGCTAGAACTTTGTATCCCGCAAGGGACCTACGCAGTTTTAGTGGGGATTAGTCTGGATATGGATGATTTAAAGATGTCTTTCCATAATTAGGACCCTCCTAGAACAACTCATGGGTAATAAAAAAAAGTTTTTAGATTTTCCACACAACCAATACTTCTAAAACTGCAAATAAATACACAAAATCAAAGTGTTTTTTTTAATAATAAATATCGTGTTTAAATTAATGAATGACATGAGTTGTTAATGCAAATACTTTTCAATTAAGACAAGAATACAATAATATTATTTACTTCTAAGGAGAAATGTACCTACCTGCATTAAAATCATGTTTAATATAGATTGTCATTTGGGATAGACTCATTAAATCATGTGATATTCAAAAATTAATGTACCATGCAAATTCACTCCGATACTATCATTTAGTAAATAAAAGAGAACAAGGATGTGTTAACAAGGATGTGTTATCTATCCATTTGAAGAAAGGAAGTAAACACCGGTCAATCTCAAAAATCAAACATCACTGCTAAATTTATATATAAATCTTTGTTTATTTGTTAAAAATATTCAAAAGAATAAAAGAAAGTACTTCGAATTGTTGATACTGAGGTTTGTAATGGCTCGTCAAAGTCATGGAAACAACCAAGGAAGCCGCTTAGTTTTCTTCATAGCTTTTCTTCAAGTTTGGAGCTGCAGATTCGGCTATGGAAGTTGGATTTCAGACTATAAGAACACACAGGTCTTGGTATGGCCATCTTACTAATTTATTTTCCTTCATATGGATCTAACTTTATAGCTACTAATTTTGAAGAATTATAGATTGAAATGATTGATCTTTTTTTTTCTTTGCTTCCAAGATCGATGACGGTGATACAATTGATTGTATTGATATCTACAAGCAACCTGCGCTTAATCATCCACTTCTAAAGAACCATATCATACAGGTTCGGCCAAGATGCTCATAACTTTATATTCATACACTTCTTAGAATCTATAAAAGGGATCTGAAACCCTTTTTCTCAAAAAATATTCTTATCCAATAGACACAAGCATGAATATATGATAAAGCACAATTTCCTCGTGACCGTGTCAGATGAAACCGAGCTCGTTTCCCAGTGGATTGGAAGCAAGAAACTCTACTAATTCCTTCAGAAGTTGGTTTAAGAATATTGAGTGTCCTAAAGGAACAATCCCCATTTCAAGAACACAAGCATTCACTCATCGTCGAGTTGTTCCACCCACTCCTAAGAGGAAGAAGTTCACAGACATAACTTTACAATTCATTCCTCCCCCTAGTCATGAGGTACAACTTTAGAAAGGGTAACAGACTAGGGTTTTCTTGTGTATTATATACTGTTTCTTGCTCACTATAATACCACGAATCTGATTGATTTCAAACTAATGTATGAAAACTGTGAGAGGATGCCTCAGTATGCCCAGGTTTCAGTTTATGGTGATAATTACTATGGAGCTCGTGGAATATTTAATGTATGGGGACCGAAAGTGAATAGTCCTGGAGAGTTCAGTATTGCTCAAATGTGGGTTTTATCAGGAGATGGAGATAACACGAACTCGGTAGAAGCTGGTTGGCAGGTTTGTTTCATCAGACAAAGAACATGTTATTGCATAGATATCTTTTCTTCTTCTTTTAAAACGTTTCATGATATAGAGACAGGATAAAAATTGACGTGGTTACAGGTTCAGTATGGAAGCAATAAAACAACATTCTTCATCTTTTGGACTGTAAGTTAATTAATCTTCTCGAAACATAAATAACATTTAATTTTGTTATTCTTCTCCTTAACTACATGATTACTTTTCAGTTTATCTGCTTACAAATTTTTCTCTGTGGTAATCAGAGAGATGGTTACAGAAGTACAGGTTGCTACAATCTTGACTGCCCTGGTTTTGTGCAAGTAAGCAAAAGATTTGCTCTTGGTGCTTCCATAAAACCAATCTCCATGTACGATGGAAAACAGTTTGCAATCGAAATCATCATTCACAAGGTGGTATAGGAAACCTCCGTAGTATATCATTTCAAGTTTTCGTGGACTACACCGAAAATTTTCATTTCATGTTAGATCCTGACAGGAACATTTTCACTTCGTCTATTGCTGCAATGTTCCAGGACACGACTAGTGGAAACTGGTGGCTGACGCTTCAGGACGAGCACATGGGATATTGGCCTGGAAACATCCTGACATCATTAGCAAATAGTTCGGATGTGATAAATTTCGGCGGAGAGATTGTTAACAATCAAGCTGAAGGTCACCATACGACCACCGAAATGGGAAGTGGTCATTTTCCTGAAGAAGGGTTTGGTAAAGCTGCTTATATAGCGTATCTTTCTTATATTGACACTTCCGGTGTCCTCAGAGATGCTGGTCATCTTACACCCTATGTCACTAGACCTACCTGCTACGATCTTAAGGTAGACAATAAGCATCAAAGTACAAAAGGAGTTCAACTATATTTTGGTGGTCCTGGATTTTCAGGGCAATGTCAATAGGCCCCAATAGTAGCCCCTGTCAGCACAGTTGGAGCTTTGTTAAGACTTAAAAGCAATTTTATAGCAGATGAAGAACTAAAGACATAATTGCTGTATTAAATGAATAAGGTATGTTCTCCATTTTGAAGATGTTAAAGAGGAGTCCAGTTTTTTGTCCAGTTTTATTCTGTCTTATTCTGTCTCATGAAATCTCAGCTATTTATTTTGCGGACCTCACGTGAATCTCATGCGGGTCCTACATAAATAAGTGACTCAGATTTATTGGACACAATAAGACACCATAATATTGGATAAGAGATTTAGACTCGTTAAAGAGAGGTTCGATTATATAAAAAATTTCTCTACTTAGATATGCAAAATTTTTAATTGATTGTTTCGAACCAAAAAAATAAATAACACACTGCGAAAATATATATGTTATAAAATATATTTCATTTATCCAATTATGGTATTTAAGAAAAAAGTTAGTAGAAGTATTAATATTTATAGCATTACTAAATCCATAAGAAAAAAATAGTGCATTAAACTAAAAATATTATGATAAAATTTAATCATAATTCCCATACATAGATTCAACTATATAAGCAATTTATCCTCGTAAAATGAGCAAATTAAATACATTTGTTTAAGTCAAACCAATAATTACTTTAAAATACAATTTCTGGTATAAAATTAGTTTTGGTATATTTAAAAAATATATAAATTAATGATAAAGGTTAAATAATACTCATTCTGGAGTTGCCGCAAGGTGGTGAATCGAGTGTAGACTTTTATTTACTATCTACTTACAGTAGGGGACGCTAGCCCCGCTGACTCACTCTCATGGACGCCTCACCCAAGTTGGGTGTTCACCACTTTCTCTTGTCACCATTTTTTTTCAAACAAGACTTACGGGAAGTCCCGTAGTATCAGCTCTGGAAAAGCTCATTGAAGTCTAAAGCATCCTTCATAACATGGCTAGCCATCAAAAATAGGCTCCGCAATAAAAGTAGCTTATTCAACTCAACTGATACTTGTTGTGTCCTATGTCAAAATGTTGAAGAAGTCGCAAACCATCTATTCTTTCAATGTGCTTATTCAAAAGTAATTCGGAGTCGGATCAAACACATGACTGACGTTATGAACAATTGTTATGAGTGGGAACTTACGTTATAAGATGGTTTATTACTCACTCCAGCTTGGGTAAAGTAAATGTCGTGCTTTTCAAAGTGGCCTTTATCACCACTATTTATATGATCTAGAAAGAGAGAAATCACCGAATTTATCAAAATGTTGCTATAGACAAGTATCAGTTAGCTAACAAGGTTCTAAACTGTATACGTCAGATTCTATTGCAAAAGGAGCTGAAGATCAATTTTCTCTGTTTATGCAAACCAGATGGCACCTCCATGGTTAGTAGGTAATACCCTCTTGCAAATCTAAGCAAATCCCCTACTTAGTATCTGTATAGGTAACTCTTAGATAGGATATCTTGTGTAACTTGATGATCGAATTACTCCTGTAATTTTGCAATATCTTGGCTATTGATTTTATAATTTATTATTTATTTTCAAAAAAATACCCATTTTGGTAAGAGTTTGTTTGCGCCATTCAAGTAAATAATATTCCGACTGAAAAATCATGTCATCTTGTTGTCACAATTTTCTCGATGTTCTTAATTTTTTCTCATTATGATTTACTTACAAATTAAGAAAGAAGTAATATATTATATATGCATTAAAGGCATATTAAGAGAGACTGCCCATTTGGGCAAGACATGCTAAATCATGTGGCAAAACTAATGAGATTTCAAATTAAATGTCTTGTATTTAATATCTTCGTAACTAATGAAAAGAAATAATAATAATAGTAAAGAATCAATTTCCATGTAAAGAGGGAAAGTTGATGGTTGGTTAGTAGAAGAGTATGAACTATATATATATATATATCTGTGTGTTTGTGTGAAACAGCACTCTCATATATTTTCAGGGCACAAAATGGCTGGTCTAGGTCATGTAAGCTGCATATTTTTCTTCATAGTTTTGATTCAAGTTTGGAGCATTGGATTTGCAGACAGAAGTAGTATTTCAGCCAAGAAAAGCTTACAGGTTTTGGATATGGTCATCCTACTAATTTTACTTTGTTTATTATATATGCATAAATTTTGAAAACGTATACAGTGAAATCATTAATTTTCTTTTTATTCTTTCTCAGATTGATGATGATGATGTAATTGATTGTGTTGACATCTACAAGCAACCTGCTTTAAATCATCCACTACTCAAGAATCATACCATACAGGTCTTTTGTTTTTTTCAGTTGCCTTGAATTTATGGCCATGAAATTGTTTTGTTTCAATATCAATCCATAAGTGCAAAGATTTGAGGTTTAAGATAATTGATGATGAAAATGTTATCTGATAGACATGTTAATTTGAATATCATGTTTAAAACAACACTTTATTAATTTTGGCGACTTTTATTTTTTTAATAATTTTTCAAAATTTCAACCTTAAAAATTTATATAAAATAGTTTAAATTATTTTAAATACTTGTATCAAATTTTAAATGAAATAATAAATAATAAATTTTTGTTACCGACTGTATATGTATATAAGTACGCATTTTTTATAAGTTGTAATCTCTAGTGTTACAAAATAAGATTTGCGATATATTTAATGATTTTTATCATAAGTCGTGATATTTAAATTATGTTTTCCTTATTTTTCCAATCATATTATGTTCTAAAAACCTAAATTTAGGATAAGAATGTACTTTTAATATGGAATAAATCTGATTTTCACTATTAGAAGTAGTGATATGTCTCAAAATTTTGCCAATATTAAGCACATGTTTTTAGTGTTCTGAGACATGATTGCTTTATTTTGCTTGTTAGATGAAACCAAGTTCTTTTCCCAGGGGACTGGAAGCAACAAACTCAACTAAGACCTTCCAAAGCAGGTTTAAGAACATAAATTGTCCTGAAGGAACGATCCCAATTTTAAGAACAAAAGCATTTAATCATGGTCCAGTTCCTCCTCCAATTCCAAAGAGGATACAGCCCAAAAAAATCATCGATTTTACTCCTCCAGCTAATCATGAGGTACAGTTTGAAATATTCCATGCAATGCATACAAAAGCACACATGCTTGCACTAATTCTTCTTTCTGAAATTACTATACCATTCATCTGATATTGTTTAAGTTTAATTTATGAACTGCGAACTGCGTTTCATCAGTTTGCCCAGGCTTTTGTTTATGGTGAACTTTACTATGGAGCTCGTGCATCATTTAATCTTTGGGCCCCAAATGTAGCAGATCCTGGAGAATTCAGTATTGCTGAAATGTGGGTTATATCAGGGGATAAAGAGAAGTTGAACTCCATTGAAGCTGGGTGGCAGGTTTGTTTATATAAGCAGAAGATATGTTTCTCCAATGTTCTCCTTTTCTAGCTTCTGACAAGCTGGATTGTTTTCAGGTTTTGACTGGCAGCAATGAAACAAGATTCTTTATCTATTGGACTGTAAGTTTAGTGGATCCTGATCATGCATAACATATCATAAATTATTGTCATTGTTCTCGTTCACCATGTTATTATTCTTAGAAAGATTCTGTATGACCTCCAGAGAGATGGATACCAAACTACCGGTTGCTACAATCTTGAATGCCCTGGTTTTGTGCAAGTAAGCTCCATGCATGCTCTTGGAGCTCCTGTACAACCTGTCTCTACCTATGGAGGAGATCAGTATGAAATAGATGTTTTCATTTATCAGGTGAGTCTACATTTCCTTTTCTGTCGATCCTGAAACGAACCCGAAATTCCTCCTTTTGGCAGGTTGACATTTTTCATATGGTTTTTTTTTTTGTCTTGGTACATCAGGACAAGTTCAGTGGATATTGGTGGCTGATGCTTCAGAAAGAGTTGATAGGATATTGGCCGGGAAATATCCTGACATCGTTGGCAAATAGTTCGGATCTAATAACTTTCGGTGGACAGATTATCAATAATCAATTATATGAAGGTCACCATACCACCACTCAGATGGGAAGTGGCCATTTTCCCGGTGAAGGGTTTGGTAAAGCTGCATATATACGGCATCTTTCCTATGTTGATGCTTCTAATGTCCTGAAAGACGCAGATGATCTTGTACTCTATGCTACGAAACCTGCGTGCTATGATATAAATGTGTCCATAGTGGAACCAAGTAATGATCAAGGAGTTTGTGTTTATTTTGGAGGTCCTGGATTTTCAAATCAATGTCCATAGGCCCTGAGAGCTGTTTGTGCTCATGTTTGGACAAAAATGGAAATTGGGAAACACTAATGTGTACTCTAATGCTGGGTGTTTTGCCCTCAATATTTGTTAATTGAAAATATAAAGCTCCTAATTACATAGTGCAATTATTTGTGTGGCCTAATATTAGATTAAGAGATTGCAGAAAAGTCCAAGCTTAAACTGACTTAGTTGAAAGTTAACAAATTAAATTGAGAAAAGATTTCAAATTGAAGTAATATTTTGAGTACACTATAATATTTAATTTTTTATTTTCGTGTTCTATTTTAAAATAAAAATATTAGAAATTTGCATTTTAATAAACTAATTAAGACTTATTCAAGTTGAGATTAAGTTGAAAAAAAGTCAAATTTTGATTTAATAAACTGACTTGAACTTTTTAAAAATATTTTAAAATCTTAAATAGAATTAAATCCTCTTATTTAAATTCGATCAAACTTAAATTTAGGTTCAAAATTTTTTAGTTGAGTTTGAACCTTGGTATCTATTCATATAAGGTACTGCCTTCTAAGTTTGGGTCAATGATAATTTTTTTAAAATATAACTCACTTTCTTTTTCTCTTCATTCACAATAAAAATTAACCCATTTATGACATTTTAGAAATTCCAAAATCCTATTTTTAGAATTTTTTTTTGAGTTTCATATTTCAAGTCCTTAGAATCTGACTTAAACTTGCTTCACTTGTTGAAATTGTCTAGCCACCATAAATTCATAGAAATAATATTTTAATAACTATCTAAATTTAATTTTTATTAAATTTTACTAAAAATATATTAGTCAGTCCAGGATTTTACTGACTTTTTTTTCAATTTCTTCAAAAAAATTTAGATGAGAAAATAATCCTACAAGACTATTGTCATTTTTATATTTTATCATAACATAGTCGTATCGACTAAAAAATGGTAGTTTTGTACTAGACTTCAATATCGGCCGATATTTTTGATTAGTATTCAAGACTAAAATCAGTTTCTATAAAATTAAGGACTAAAATAAAAAAAATGCATAACCCTAAAGAAGGTGTGTAAGTAGGATATTGGGTGGTATGTAATGATGTACTTACCTAGAAAAGCAAGATTTACATGCATTAAAGCTAGACTTCCATTTTGGAAGGACGCATTAATTCATATATATACCATGCCTGCTTGTATTTAATCCATTCTTAGGAAAAAAAAATTTATTAATTAAATTTTCTTGTAAATTCACTCGACTATACATCTCTCAATTAAATTTGGAAAAAATCTTATATATTATCCATACATGCATCTAAAAATCAAGATGAAAACTTGGCGAGACTTAAAAAGCTAGAGGGATTTCATAGTACTTCACAAATGCAATGGCTCTTCATCAAAGTCATCGAAGCAACATCGCATGTTTCATGTTTTTGTTCATAGCTTTGGTTCGAAGTTGGAGCAGCAAAGGATTTACCTACGGAATGCGGCTTTCAGTAAGTAAATCAATCATATAAAGGCCTTGAATAAAAATATATATAATTGTGCAACATCTGATTCTGAAGAATCATTTATTGTTTCTCTCTATATCTTTTTTCTTTTTTGGTATTCTTCCTAGGCTAATGATGGTGATGAAATTGATTGCGTTGATATCTACAAGCAACCTGCTTTCGATCATCCACTTCTGAAAAACCATATCATACAGGTTTTTTCTTCCTTTGATGGACTATGGAGTCTATTCATAGCATTTCCTTTGCAATATCATAGTATTCATAATGTTTCATCGTAATTTCTTTTGATATTGTAACTGTTGACAAAAAAAAGAGGAAAAATTTGTAAAAAAATTATAAAGAAAAGGAAAATTTTCAATGCATATGACTCTCTCTACATACAATATATATGTGTGTGTGTGTGAGAGAGAGATTATGTTATAATTATTAGAAGATCAAGAGTATATTAAAGTGAATCAAACCCGAAAGTTAAAATCTGAACTAAAAAATTGAACAGTTGACTGATTTAGTTTTAAAATTATTGAATATAATACACTCATATTTGTTCTTTCACTCCTATTTGTTCTTAACATTTAAGTTTATAATTATTTTCAATAGTACTAATAAGCTATTGTTTAAGAAAAATTTTAAGAATGAAATGAATTTGTTTCTTAAATGCTTTAAGATCTTAAAAGTTTATCTGTAACTAATTTTTCTTCCTAATCCTTTTTTCTAAGAATGTTGATTTATTAGTAGTAATATGAAGTGATGAAATGAATCAATTATAGTTATTTCAAGATCATATCTATGATTACAATTTGTCCAAAAGCAATCAAATCACGTTACATATAATAAATCCTATTGCATATAAAAAAATTTCTTGTGGAATCGAGATATGATAGTTGTAATTTGCTTGTTAGATGAAACCAAATTCGTTTCCCAGTGGAATGCAAGCAACTAACTCCTCTAAGATCCTCAAGAGTTGGCTTAAGAAAATTAAATGCCCTAAAGGAACAATCCCAATTCAAAGAACGAAAGCATTCAATCGTCGTCCAGTTATTCCTCCCATTCTCAATGGGAAAAACTTCAAAGGAATCAACGTTTTCATTCCTCCAGCTAATTATGAGGTACAAGTTTTAAGGATTTATATAAATTACAGATCTCAATCGTAATTGGGATCATAATATTACACGATTGGCAATTTGAATTATTACAATTGCGTTCGGATTCACAGTTTGCCCAAGTTGCTACTCATGTTGGACGTTACTATGGAGCTCGTGCAACATTTAATACATGGCTCCCAAATGTAGTAGATCCTAATGAAAGCAGTGTTGCTCAAATGTGGGTTTTATCAGGGGATCGTGGGGAATTAAATGCCATGGAAGCTGGATGGGAGGTTTGTATATCATAATATGAACAAGTTTCATTAACCCTAATGGGAGCATCCAGGTTTTCTACTTTCTAGTGACCAATTGAACTGGTTTTTCAGGTTGATTCCGGCACCAACAAAACAAAATTCTTCATTTATTGGACAGTATGTCTATTATTCTCTTGAATTTTGTGATTACTCTGAATAAGTATCTGTTTGTAAACTTTCTATTGGTCTTTCCAGAGAGATGGCTACCAAACCACAGGTTGTTTCAATCTTGACTGCCCTGGTTTTGTGCAAATAAGCGGTAGTTATGCTCTTGGTCGTGTCTTAGAACCAACCTCTACCTATGGAGGAAGCCAATATGAAATAGACGTTATAATTCACAAGGTAATGTACGAATCTAAAGTACATAGCATATGTTTAAAGTTTTTCTTTCTTATTGATCCTGAAATAAATTGTAGTTTTTGAACTGAAAAACTTTCACGCAATTTTCATTGATTAAACTGATTTTATACATGAAAACTCAATAGAAAAGATCAAGAAATATTATGAAAAATCACAAACAAATCAGCTAAAGATCATGTTGTAGCTATCCCTAAAAACTAGGACCTTAGTTGTAGATAAAAATTATGACAACAACATAATTTATTCAAACTTAAATTTTCAGTTTCTAACAAATCACGACTAACTTGACACCTAGACTTGATTAGCATAACTGTAACATATCTCCTACAGCATCTAAGGCATATTTCGTGCATAAACCTAGACTTCCTACTTTGACTCTTCGAACTTGTCAAGTCGATGAATTTCTTAAATTTTCACACCAGAAGTCATAAAAACACACATTAGTCAAGATTTTAAGTTAATATAATTGTTATTAATTGACAATAATATTGAGAATGCAATTGACTAAAAGCTTTAACGTATCTGTTGTTCAATGCTTCAGGACACTTTTAATAGAAATTGGTGGCTAAACATTAATGGCGAGGAGATAGGATATTGGCCTCGAAACTTATTCACATCATTAGCAGATTTTGCAAACGTGATAAACATTGGTGGACAAGTTATCAACAATCAATACAAAGGTCACCATTCAACCACTCAAATGGGAAGTGGCCATTTTCCTAATGAAGGTTTTAGTAAAGCTGCTTATATAGGTCATATTTCATATGTCAACAATTACAGTGTCCTGACAGATGCAGTCGATCTTGTACGCTATGCTGGAAGACCTGCTTGCTACGATATAATCGTGGGTAATGATATTGAATTAAAACTGGCAGGAGTTCACGTCTACTATGGTGGTCCTGGATTTTCAAACCAATGCAAATAGGTCCAAGAGTAGTTTGTGCTATGTGTATTTTGACTGAATTGAACTGGAGCTTGGTAAAAGTTGAAACATTATTAGAAAAAATAAAGGACCAAATTAAAACAACATTATGTACTATATATAATACAAGCTTATTCTCTGTTAATTGACCTTGTCAGTCTATATATATATATATATAGTATGAGAATAATTTTTTGATATGTTCATTGAAATAATATTTATTCTGATAATCTTTTGTTATTAATAATTATTTTAGGTTGATCAGTTTGAATATTTTTCATCCTTTTATCAAAGATAAGATTGATGATGGAAGCGTACATTTCTTTTGTTTGACCGTTGGCATCCTAAAGGCCCCTCTATGATATATCAGAATTCCAATATCTGAAATCTATGATTCCAGCAGACATAAAGATTAAAGCTTCATGAACGACAACTTTTGGCAATGACCCTTTCATTTCATGAGAAGAAGGGAAGACTTCCTAAATCTTTTATCCTTAGTCACCTCGACTTCTCTTCACATGGTTCAAAGGTGTGGACTTTGGATAAATCCTCCAAAATTTACTACAACCCTTGTAAAAAGCTTCCAAGTGATAATCCAACTTTAATTTGATGCAGTGTCACAAGCTAATTTGGGACTCTGTCATCTCCCTTTAACACTCCCTAATAATCTGCTTGCAACCTGTCAAAGACTTGGCACCAAAGACAGTATTAAGCATAATATACCAAATCTTGATTGTATGTTATGTGATGAGGCCTTGAGACATTGCCACACTTATTCTTTTTTTTAATTGAATGAAGATTATTATTAACTATACATTACAATGAGATCACAAATATTACAAATTATAGAACATATGAAATATAACAACTGGAACTACAAATTTTATCTAGTTTTCATTCCAATAGATAGTATTTATTGATTAAATTTAGCTATTATAATAGCTTTAATCCGATTGATGATGTCTTCAGCTAAGTGGTGCTTGCTTACTTCCCCACTTCTGTAGATCCTCTTGTTTCCTTCTCTCCATAAGTAGTAAATAGTTGTAGTAAAAGAAGTTTTATATAAAGCTCCATCTTGCTCCTTTTGGTTAGCAGTATGATTGATCCAATTAAGAGCAGATATTACAATCATAAGAATAATAGAAATCAATTAGCAAATGTAAAATTTTGCTCTAGACGACTTTAAAGTACCTATATTGAAAGAATAGGTGTTACATACCTTCTTCAATTTCTTTGTACAGCATACAGATCGGGTCATAAGAGCCAAACCATCTGCTCTTAGTATAGATTATGTTCTTAATTAATAACCAACGAGGTAAATATTGAAGTCTTTTGATTAAGAGAGTGCTTCCATAAAAGGTTGAACTAAAATACATTCTCTTATTCGACTAATTATGCCTTATAGCATGTTTTGTTGGTTAAATCTCTAGAAGAATCAAGTTTCCAAGAAACTGAGTCCTGTATAAGTCTATGAGGGATCTGGAAAAGATATTTCACTAATAAGTTGAGCCCTTTGAAGTTGTCTGCCCATAGATCTTGGTTTATTAGTGAGGAAGCTTTGGTGTAGAGAGGAAGTCCCTTAGTAAGTTGAGATAATTCACTTCTTTGTGTAAGTAGATTATGTTTAGTCAAATTATCAAACCACACCTAAGTATTTTCTCAATTCCTTAGCACATGTTTTATCCAAGAGCACACAACCTATCTCAATTTCAACATTGGTAGGAAAAATCAGGAGTACTCCCTAAAGATTGACAGGTGCGAGAAGATACATGAAACATATGTAAGCAATGAAAGTTTATGGGGACACTTATTCTTTTGTTGCAAATACAGTTTAAATCATAGTATCGAACTCTAAACATTTTCAACGTGAACTGTTCTAGCTCACTTTGGACATATATCATTGAATGGATTCCTCAAAGCCGATTCAATTCATAGGGGGTCGCTTTTGATGGCCCAGTGTACTACATCTATCACAAAAGAAACAATCGACTCCATGGTTTAAGCATTATAAAAGTGGCAACTTGCTTCACAAACCTCATTACACACATTAAAGCAATAGGCAATTGCTTGTGAATTACAACCGCTACTATCTCCTCTCGTTAGCAACAGATGGGACTTGTATTGATCTTTTCCTTGTTAGCTCTTTACTGATTCACTTGTAAACTTTTAGCAAGAGATCCTTATGAATTTGTTTGTAATTTAAACTTGTAAGTCACACTCATTAGGTGCAGTTTGCACCTTATTTGTCTTTATCAAATATATTACTTAATTTTAAAAAAGTTAATTTTTTCTTTAATACTTGTTAAACGGATAAGGTGTCTATGGAGAAAAATATTAAAAAGAAGAAAATGAGTGTTACATCCAACCAATGAATCTTTTCTCTTATTAGATATAATTAACTCATTTGACATTCAAAGTAAAACCACAATCTCTTAAATTTAATAAAATTTACAGTAAAATTACATGTAATAAATAAACTAAATTGTAAATTCACGAGATATACCACCTTACCATCAATTAAAACAAAAGGGTAATCCTCCATTCATCAAAAGAAGGAAAGATGATGATGATCAAGTTAATGCAAGAGTGATAGGAGTAAAATAGGATTGACTGAAGCATATAAGGACGTAGAAACTTAAATAGGTAGAAGAACCTCAAATTTTTAAGCTACAATGGCAATTCAGAATCATCAAACAACATAGGAAGTTGCTTTCTTTATTTCTTCTTAGCTTTTGTTCAAGTTTGGAGCAATGGGTTTGCCAATGGAACTAGGGTTTCTGCTAAGAAAATTGTATAGGTCTCGGCATTGTCATGCAAACTCTATAACTTTGAAAATGAATTTTTGTGAAATGATTAATTTCTTTCTTTCTTTTGTGCTCATGCTAGACTGACGGGCTTGAAGTAATTGAATGTGTTGATGTCGACAAACAACTTGCTTTCAATCATCCACTTCTCAAGAACCCTACCATACAGGTTTTTCCCTATTACTTTTATATTTATATACCTTCAATTATTATCAGTATATATCAAACTGTTTAAGAAATGAACGTTAAAAATGATGGTATTCGTTGCAGCTGATAATATCACATTACTCGTACTTAGAAGTAGTTTAACTTTCAAAAAATCTCGTAGTAATTCAATTTATTGATGAAATTGTGTTTATGTAAAATAAGATTTATTAATCATAACAACAAAAATTGTTATTTTCTCGTAATTAATAAATTTATAAAATAAAAAATAATTTATATTATGTTAATTTGCACTTATAAATTATGTTGATATTGTGTTAAATTAATTTTATACTTCTATTGGTAGTTGTTTGAATTTCTTAATTTAGTTGGATAAAATTAAAATTACATTGTAAATTTACCATTTTGAGGATTCCAATCATGATAAATCTTGAAGTTAACAAATTTAATTTCAAGATGTCTTCAGGCAAACATATTATGTTTCTTATAACTTAGACATCATTGTTCAAATTGCTTGTGGCCCTGTTAGATGAAACCAAGTTCGTTTCCAAGTGGAGGTAAACCAACAAATTCTGCTAAGATCTTCCAAAGCTGGTTAAGAAATGGTAAGTGTCCTAAAGGAACAATCCCAATCTTCAGAACAGAAGCGTTCAATCATCGTCCAGTTATGCCAATCATAACCAATAAGACAGGGCTCGAAGATTGCTGTCCTCCTCCACCCAGTCATGAGGTACAATTTCAAAGAGACACATAGACGGCATAAAATCCCAAGTGTGCATTGTTAAGCTTGGCAAAAAGGTCAAGGGTATCGGCATAAAGTTAAATAACAAAATTCGATTTAATTAGATTTAAATTTGGACTTGAAATTAAATTTTAATTTTTTAAGTTAGATTTTAACTTTAGATTAAGAATACTCAGCTTGATCTAATTCGAGTTCTTATTTAATAAGTTCAAACTCAACTATATGCTTTCTTAATACCTGCATAGGCTGTGATTAGATCGGACTTAGAATGAAATTCGGTTCAATCCAGCAGTGTCCATTGTCATTCCTATGCGCTGTTGCCAGAAATGATATATACCATTTATCTGATATAGTTCAAACTAATATATGAACTGTGTACAAATGATTGCAATCTGCATTCATCAGTTTTCCCATGTTTCTATCTCTGGTGATATTTACCTTGGAGCTCGTGCAGCATTTAATGTATGGACCCCCATGGTAGCTCCCGGAGAATCGGTGTTGCTCAGATGTGGATTTTATCAGAGAAAGGAGAGGAGTCCATGGAATCTGGATGGGATGTTTGTTTCATTAAAAGCAAAACTTGTAACCTCTTCTTTTTTGACAGAAGGAAGTGTTATCAGAATCTAATATCAAAACTATCTATATGGTCTATATTCTCTAAACTTTCTTTAAATGAATTTAGGCTGAGGAAGGCTGCAATGAGACAAGATTCTTCATCCATTTTATCGTAAGTTTTTTCCTGATTTGCATGCATAATCACGCTATGTTCTTCTTCAGTATCCATTTACAAACATTTGTCCTTTTTTGTGTGTGATCTCCTGCAGAAAGATGGTTCCAAAACCACAGGTTGTTTCAATCTTGACTGCCCTAGTTTTGTGCAAGTAAACCGTATGTTCGCTCTTGGTTATGCCCTGGAACAAGTATCCACCATTGGAGGAAACCAGTTTGAAATAGATGTCGTCATTCACAAGGTAATGTATGAATCCACATATCAGATATTTGAAGGTCCCCTGGACTGCACCAAATCCTTAAACTTTTCTGAGTTAAAATTTTCCAATTCTTTTAATCATTCGAGTTCATCATAAATTCTCTTTTAATATATCAAAATTTAATATTTGTTAATATATTTTATATTAATAATTCAGTTTTTAGTTTTTATTTTTATAACTCTTAAATATTCTATTTTTATTTCAAAATTAAAATATCAAAAATTCTTTTACGACTTAATTACATTAAATTTTCCTGTTATTTGATTTTTTTATTTTGATTCTCATATTTTGATAACTATCACTTATAATTTAACAATAATTTTAATTATCACATAATCTACTCCATCATATTTTTTATTTAGAATTAAAATAAAAATTTTCAAAATTAGATTACTCTTTGAACTTAATTTTCAATATCATTATGCCTTGTCTAAATTTATCAATTATAATAATAAAAATTAAAAATTTGTCATTTTTTACCATCTAATTAAGCTATTTATTAATTTAATGTTCTAGGATACATTTAGTGGACATTGGTGGCTGACCCTTCAGAATCTGGAGGTAGGATGCTGGCCCGGAAACATCTTCTCATCATTGGCGGATGGTTCAAGCCTCATAAACTTTGGTGGACATGTTATGAACAAACACGCTTAAGGTCACCCCCCACCACTACTCAGATGGGAACTGGGAAGTGGAGGATTACCAGGTGAAGGGTTTGGTAAAGCAAGCTAACATAGGCCATCTCTGATCTCTCGTATGTGGACTCTTCCGGTGTTCTCAGAGACGCATCTGATCTTAAACAAAGTGTTACAAGACCAGAGTGCTATGATCTTACTGTGGGGAAATAGGATCCAAGCATCGATCAAGTAGTTCATGTTTTTTACGGTGGTCCTGGATTTTCAAACCAGTGCAAATAGACTAGGAGTAGATTAAAAAAAATTAAGCAAAACAAGTGGCTAAATCTGATGTCCTGTAATTTATTGCAACATGTTCTGGGAAAGGGCTTAAAAAATTAAAGATTTATCAAGTAAGAACATTAAAAAATGAGCCTATAAATAACATTGTCAAATAAAGAAACTTGTTATAAATATTCATATGAAATTAAAGATGATAAATTAGTTCAGATATGGTTTGATTCAATTTAAAATTAATAAATTAAGTGTAATTCGACGAATATTAAAAATTAATTAAGTTAAGTTTGAAAATTTTTCAATTTAATTAATCATTACAATTTAACTTAGGTCTAAATCGATTCAAAAATCAATTAATTAAGCAGAATATATTTAATCAATCTCAAATTTGAGATCAAATATCTAGATTTGATTAAACTGATGTTCATGCTTAAACTTGAAAAGAAGTTTTGATATAAGACTTTGTGAAACTTAATTCAGTCATTCATATAAGATATATGAATTATCCAATAAAAAGTTCATTGAATTTTATGTTCAAATTGAGTAGAATTGTCAATAAAGAAATTCAATTATAAATTAATTAGAAAATGTTTAATACGTTTAAATGACATCGAAAATGAGGGAAGTAGGAATATGAAATGACTAATCGTTGGACATTTTTCATTTATTAGAATACATAATAAGTTTACAGAAATATTAAAATAATACACACAAGTTCAATCATATGTGAGTTTTATGTTATGCTCTTGAACCATGTCCTTAAAGACAGAATTATGTAAATTTATTATCTTCTTTTTTTTCTTTATTCTCTTTATTAGTTATTTTTGCTTATATTTTAATAAGAATTTCAAAGACCACAAATTTTCAAAATTATATCCACAAATTAGAGAAAATATTGCATTTGATAATAATAATAATATGACATTGATTCATCAATCTCGAACTAAAAAATCCCTTAGATGTGATATCAAATAGATATTATTTAATTAGAGATTTCTGAATAAAAATATGAATTAAAATATATAAATATAATTTTAAACAAGGAGAAAAATATAATGTTATACCCATAAAACAGAAATTTGTTGCATGCCCCATTTGGAGCCTTGGCAACAATAAGAAGAAAGTTATACACGCATTTAAGCCTTATTAAAAACCTACTTTGGTGGGAATTCATTTTTAGTATAACTTACTATTTAATAACATGAAAAAGGCAGTATCTATTCATCTAAAATGGGAAAGTTAATGATGAGTTCATTCAAGAGTTTGACCTAGATATATGTAAATAGCACTCAAAGATGTAAACTTCAGAACTAAAGTGAGTAGAAAGAGTGAAGAACTCCTAATAGTTCAAGGTACAATGGCTCCTTAATGTCATCGAAAAACCATCGGGAGTTGCATATTTTTCTTTATAGCTTTTGCTCAAATTTGGAGCTGTGGATTAGGCGATGGAAGTAGGATTTCAGCCAAGAAAACCATTAAGGTATTGTTACATAATATGTACTTAATTCTAGTTTTAACAGAAGAGTACATAATTTTTAACACGGTACGTATTAGAAACTGTATTTTTTTTATATGTATATTAAATTAGATGTAGAGAGAAAAATGATTTCATGAAAATGCATAAATTTTAACACATAATCTAACTTCAAATGAAAGAATAAGCACATTTTGAAATGATTGATTTCTTTTTCTTTTTCTTCCTAGAATGACGGTGATGCAATTGATTGTGTTGATATCTACAAGCAACCTGCTTTTAATCATTCACTTCTCAAGAACCATCCTATACAGGTCTGTTTCCACTTATATAAATATGATTATTTTCAATTTGATTCCACAGTTGAATTAAATCCTATTATATATATAAAAAAGTCATAATATCATTTACTATAATCCATTTTTTGCACTTTCAGATGAAACCAAGTTCGTTTCCCAGTGGCAATGGATCAGTGCAAGCAACAAACTCTTCTAAGATCTTCCAAAGCTGGTTCAATAAAATTAAGTGTCCTGAAGGAACAGTCCCAATTCTAAGAACAAGAGCATTCACTCATCGTCCAGTTAGTCCACCAATTCCAAAGAGGGCAGACATATCCGAATTCACTCCTTCAGCTACTTATGAGGTACAATTTTGAAAAACATCTTATGTGATTATGCTCTTCAAGTTCTAAATTGTAGATTGAGGATTATACTGTTAACTGAAATTGTTAATAACAAGACTGTAACCGCAATATTAAGGTTGAAATCTATTGCAAAGACTGCAAATTAAAACCTTGTATGCATCATAATCATTCCATTTCATCAGATATTCTGCATGATGATTTCCTTGTGTATATATTAGTATGCTCGGGTTTCTGTTACTGGTGACACTTACTATGGAGCTTGTGCAACATTCAATGTATGCGTTCCAAAAGTAGTTGATCCTGGAGAAGTGAGTACCGCTCAGATGTGGATTGTATCAGGGGATGGAGAGAACTTGAACAGCATTGAAGTTGGGTGGCAGGTTTGTGTCACTAACTTGCATCACATAATCTTCTACATTCTCAACACGTGGAAGATAGAAAAAGAAAAATAATATATTATTAAAATTTTGGAACACAGAAAAAGAAAAAGGAAATATTATTAGAATTTTTTTAACAATATTGACAATAGTTGACCCTTATCACTTATAAACCTTTTAATATTTTCATATTTAATCAATATGGGATACTCTAACACTCCTCTTCAAGCACAACTAAGAATGAACTTGTTACTTGAAATAAATGCAGCGAAAACTGGACCAAGAAATTAATAATATTATAATTTTTTAATATGAGCATAATGTAAAGTTCACTGACAATAATTAGGCTTGGGTCAACTATTATCAAAATGACTAGAACTAGTCATTTGAATAATTGACCCTTGTCACTAAAACTCTTTTAACATTTTCATATTTAATCAATATGGATACTGAACATATATGGTTTGCAACCAGAAATTAATAGCAAAACTATGGTCTAAGAACATAGCACCAAGGTTTTTACTTTCTATTGAATCGTTACTGGTTCAATCTGGCAGCAATGTAACAAAATTCTTTTCCTTTTGGACCGAAGTTTATTCGATCCTCTCCATGCAAACCAATGTAGATCGTCCTAGGAAATAATGTTATAGTTCTTCTTTTAACAGTTTCTTCAGTATCTGATATATTTTCTGTGTGGTCCTCCAGAGAGATGCTTATCGAAGTACCGGTTGCTACAATCTCCAATGTCCTGGTTTTATACAAGTAAATCCTGAGTATGTTCTTGGTTTTCCTCTACAGCCAACATCCATCTATGGCGGAGACCAATATGAAATGATGGTCATCATTCACAAGGTAAATTTTTACGATTCTAGATAACTAAACCTGATCCTGAAACGAGCATGAAATTCCTGAGTTGGATTTCCATACTTTTTCATCATAAGCGGAGAATTAATTTCCATAGATTCTTGAACTAGTTTGTTGTTCAATATTTCAGGACAATTCAAGTGGAAATTGGTGGCTAACGTTTCAGGGTCAGGACTTAGGATATTGGCCTGGAGACCTCATCACATCATTAGCAGATAGTGCAAACCTAATAAGTTTTGGTGGACAGGTAATCAACAATCAATATGGAGGTCACCATACCACCACTGAGATGGGTAGTGGTCATTATCCCGTTGAAGGGTTTGGTAAAGCTGTTTACATAGGGCATCTTCAATATGTTGATGCTTCTAATGTTCTCAGAATTGCGTATCCTCTTCTACCATTCATTACCAGGACACTCTGCTACTATATACCGATGCTAAAAAATGAAATGAGTACGGAAGGAGCTCACTTGTATTTCGGAGGTCCTGGATATTCTGACCGATGTCCATAGACACAACTGTAGGTGGTCTTAGTTGAAGCTTGGTGAATTTTGAAACATTTCTAGAGCTAATAAAGGACCAAAAATGAAAAACATTAGTTGTTAAAGTTACTTCAGAATACTTGTCTAATGGATATGGTTGCAGGAACATGGTCCTGAATTGGCATCTTATTTGTGATTGGTTTCTCAATATATTATAAAGTTGGTATTCATTAAGTTTGAATTTAACTTGCTTACTGGAGGAAAGGTTTAGCAGTACATCATGCTAAAATTGCAAGAGAACTCTTACTAGCATAACTCCACCTTGTTACCAACCAAAAACTATTTCTTTCCCGTTTGAACTTCAAAGCCAAAACTCCAAACAAGTTCCAAGCAAATTTGACAGATGATAATGAAATGGGACCGAGTTCATGTATTACCGCCAAGAACGATTCCAAAAAAAAAGAAAAAGGGGAACTATAGTCCAGCTAAAACATCTCTGGAGTGGAAACAGACTTGAATAATATCATACCAGCAGGGTGGATGATAAGTTTCCTGTCCACTAACAGTTTAAAGCCTTGTTTAAACTAATCATGTCAAAGGAGTTGAAAGTGAACTAAGAGTTGCACCAAACCATTTGAAAATTTTGGAATTTCAATTCATACATGCAGACCAAAATCAAATTTGGAATGCTTAGTAAACAGCAAGGACCAGGCAATCTTCCAAAATAGCATTCTGACTCTAGTTAACATCTTGTTAATCACATTAAATATGTACTTGTTGTAAACATAGATCATAGCACCTATTAAGAATACTTACCTTTCCCTTGTAATAACTTACTGATAATGAATACAATTCACACGAATTAGTCATAATATTTTCTCTCTTCTTGTATGGACCGGAAGATCCAGGCTGCTGATTCAGTTGCTGATCTTGGGTTGTGAGGGACAACCTTAATCACCCGTGTCTGTTCCTTGTTAGTTTGAGCACTTTGATCAGATGCCTGAACTGTTGGTTCTGTTGGAAAAAGTGGCAGAGCATTCCCTTCAACCCTCTCCGCCGGACTGGTTGCAGTACTTCCTTGTACATCACTTTCCTTTGATGCTTGAAACTTCCCACCACAACGGGGAATCACTCTACTTGCCTGGCTTGCCATGTTAGAAGAACTTCGGTGGGGGAACACTAAGTTCATGTTTCCAACTGATACCTGGTTGTCCTTTGACTGAGGTCCAGTGAATGGACTCATTTGCTCCATAGATGAGCCAGAAATTGACTGGTTCAGGACTGGCATGCCATAAGGTGGAAAATAGGTCTGCCCCAAAGGAGGGGTGCTCGTTGGAACACCATAAGCCGCATTCAGGAAGTCGCCATTACCTGGTGTTAGGCTCATCAGACCACAGCTGCCATAAACTGGTGTCATGAATCCAGGCGTTGGAGGACATGGTCCCGAATAAGGCTTGTAGACAAGTCCCTCAGATGGGGACATCACAGGAACTAACCACTGATTTCCAGGTGCTGGGAAACACCATGGAGTGGGTTTGGTATTTGTTGCAGCCATAGGAACTGGCAGTGAACTTCCCGAATGTGGCTCGTAATTTGATCGCGGGGCAAGAAGTGGTTTATTAATTTCAAGGTGAGCAGAAGGAAGAGGAGGTCCTCCAACAGCATTTTCATCAGCAAATTCAGTGTTTGATTGTGGTTTCTGAGATTGCTCTTTTGGTTTAACAATTTCGGGTGTTGGCTCTATGGCATACTCAGATGGTAACTTCTTCAATGGGGATGACTTTAATGAAGCTTTCCCCACATGAAGGCTATCCTCATGCAAGAGATGGGGGGAACCAGCAATTGTCTTTTGTACCTGTGGCGAATTAATGTTAAGGACTGCTTTCTTCAAAGTTATATCAATGGAATCAAGAGAACAAATACCGTATCTAACTGCTTACCTTTATGAGTCTATGCAACTCAAACACTTGTATAGAAAATACTCTTTGTTGGCTGAAAAGAAGAGACAAAGAATTATATCAGAATCTGGCAATCTGGTGCAAATCATCAGTTCTTTTTTGACAGAACTGAAAATGCCATGAACATCATAATCTGAATGATATTAGCTGCATCTTATGAAAATGGCAACTGTAAGATTTAGTTACTCACTTTATAATAGCTCTTCTTGCTTTCCAGAATTGCTTCTCCCCTATTACTCCTACAACATCATCAGGTGTTATAGTAAAAGCCACTATGGAATCCACCATGGAAGTCTCTGAAACATCATCACATCTTTCAGCATGTCCAATTTGTGAAGAACCGTGTTTCCTTTCCTCAGAGGACTCAATAACATTCTGAACTTCATTAGGACTTCTTTTATCATCACCCAATGAATGCCTTGAATATGATTCACCTTGCAACTTGGAAGCACTTTCTTTGCCTCCACTGCCTGTGCACTCCATATCTCTGAGAATTGTTTTCTCTTGTGTTCTGACAGACTCTTGGTTTATTCGTGAACTTGTACCATTTAAACTTTTCAGCACACCTGCTGCAATGCTTCTATATTCTCGATCTGATGATGAATGTGCTTCCTTCAATGACACTCTGCTTGATGGGCTGGAAAGGGTATCAGCCATGGAAAGGGTATTGGCCACAGTCTTACCTTTGACTGATGGTACAGGAGCAGATCTTTCCAGAGAATCAGGAATTCGAGATGCTTTTGCATTATCTTGATTTTGGTTCTTCAGATGATCTTTTTCTTTTAGAACTGTGATCTCAGTTCCTTTCTTATGCCTATCAGAAACATTCTGCAATGGCATTGAGAAGCCCAAGTTCAAATGAGGTAGATTTTCTTGATTTATTTGGTGCCAGCTTCTGCCACAAGTTAGAGCAGCTACTGATTGAGTTGGAACTCTTAAATCTTTCTCATCTCCAGGTTCATTACATGAAACGCTTTTAAGATTGGAGAAAGCTGGTGATTGGAGTAAGTTAAACTTTGGAGTTGTACCCGAAGTCAGTGTGATACTCACACTTTGGTCGTTTGTGCCAGTGATACTCACACTTTGATCATTTGTTCCATTCATAGATTTTTTATTTTGACTTGCCATATCACCATTTATGTTGCCTCCACCAGAACAATAAGAAAAGAGCTTTTCAGCAACGTGTGAATTTGCAGGAGAGTTGCAGAACGGGATAAAAGCACTTCTCTCATAAGCACAGCCCTTCATAGCAGAAAATCGCAGTTCAAGATCATGAAGCCAACTCTTCAGTGTAGTAAAATAAGACAAAAATTGGCATAATCCTTGAAATATCCCAAAGAAAAACACAGATGAACTTCTATGATTGTGAAAAACCAGAGGAACTGCTTGTTTACAGTATAGGAACACCGATAATATACCCACAAGTAAATGAGGAAACAAGTGCATCAAAATACTGAATCAGTGGCACCTAGCATCATTCCAATTCCTAAGGACTGGAAAAAACCTAGCAAAGTTAATCATTTGAGGAACCAACCAGACATGATAGCAAGTAGATAAAGCAGAAATTAAATTACTCAATTGGTAATAAAAGTAAGCTGCATAGAGCAAGAAGGTGATAACTCACATGGCTTGTGGACATTGCAGCAACCAAACTGTTCCCATTGTTAGGATGAAGAGGCAACATGAACGGTGATCCAGAGCTCAACTTTTGTGAAGGGATACTGAGTTGTTCATAAAGAGCCATCTTATTCCTTGGAGGTGCCTTTGGTCCTCCTTTCTCTGTATCATTCACATGAAGCCTTGGAAACATAGGGCTGAGCATCTTTTCCTCATCTTTTGTACCTCTCATCTTGCCAACCTCTCCGTTTCACCCCAAAGTCGACTCACAAAAACTTGCTTTTTTTTCGAATTCACGGCAAGATCCAAACACCATCCTTTTAAAGCAAAAGTTTTACATCAGAAAAAAGGATTGCCCTACCCGATGATCAATTCAGATTGAATCTTTAAGTGCAAAACCAAAAGATCTTTGTATACAGGGTAGCAAAATAGTTACTTTGTTCAGAATTCACTCATTCCAGAAGTACTCTAGATCAGCCTCCTTCAATAAAGAAGCTTTTGGAATAAATCCAACCATGAAGAACAGAAAGTAGCCACTTGATGTAGATGTGGATTTTTATAGTTACTCAAATTATCCCCACCTCAAAAAGGCAAACCTCCTTGTGGATAAGCATATAGAATCAACAGAGGGTGAAAGGAAATTGGCAAGAATGTGAGTTTTACAGCAACCCTCTTGGGAAAACCAATTCCTCAGACTAAAGATGATCGACCAAGTTGATTATAACCCAACTTTACAACAACCCAGAACTAACCAACCTCGAAAAATCCAAACTTGAAGCTGAAATTCACGAGCCAAGAAGAAGAAAACATGACATTACTGGAAATAACATATGAACGTGTTAAAAAGGATAGGGAAATGGTAGTGAAAAGAAAACGAGAAACAAAGATGGAAAGGAACAGAGGAGAAAGTAAGTGGAGATAGAATCAACAGGTAATATGTGGCAAAAGGTAGATTCGGCTAGAGAAGAGGGTTGCCTTGGAATTCCATAAGAGAGGATCTCACCCAAACAGCTATGCAAAACAAATAAAACGACAACAAACGAGGTGTGGGCTATGTGGGTCCCAAGTGGACAGGACACAAAAAAGCTCCTCCCGAGTTTTTAATTACACAAGCTTTTTACTTTTTCCAGTTCCAACAAGTTAGATCCTGCCACTTCAGAACGGGACCCACAATATCTACTACACGCCTTCATACAATGGTCTCAAACTCGATCGCCAAAGAGCAATACCCATTTGGACTAAACTGCTAAAGATCGCAGCTTTTCACTTAAAAACTCATTTCGTGCTAAAGAAAACACGACCCCATTTACAGAAAAGTTCCAAACTTTACGAAGAAAGCAATCTCATTAACAATTCCACAAGAGTGCCTGATCCGTATGCTAATTATAAGTAACTCTGCCCTGTTCCTTTTTAGTCTCAGCCTGTAAAAAGGGGTAATAAGAAAATTGTCTGAAACCACTTTGACAATTGTACGGAAGACTGGGTCTAAACTCACGTGTGAGCAATTAGCGAGCTAACCTGAACATTGTAACCACACGTTGATTTTTTCTCTCAGAAGTTTGGCCAATCTTTTAGATAAAAATCCGTTAAAGATCAGAATCAGTGACTCGTGTCTTATGTTTTTGGGGAGTTCTAACCACGTTCTGTTTCTATGTCCGTCCAGTCACTGTCCAATCGTGGAGCGTTTTAGCATCAGATGTTTGGATGTAATCAGGGAGTGGCTTCAATGAACGATTGGGCGCGTGAGTAATCTTTGTTCAATAAACAAAGATTGCTTTTTGTTACACATTGATCAAGTCACACGTGATTGTAGAGATCAGTCTCCAAGTTTTGTGGACACGTTGCCTTTATTTGTAGATGTTGAGGAAGATATTAATCGAACTAAAAGGAGAATATCAGAAAATGCTTTATATAAGAAGCTGAAGATTTTATACCACATCAGGATTGCTAGTAAGGGATTTTGTTTTCCCTTGGATTGATCCTTTAGAAAATTAAAGATCAAAACTTGACCTCCACAATTGGTAGATTGCATTGTATCTTGCTATTGATCTTCCAATTGCAATGCAAAACTTAGAAGCAATATTTCATCTGAACGGAATAACAATCTTTGAGCAGAAGGAATATTAACTAAAGGGTCAAATTAGATATCGATGTACATTAAAACCTTGATAAATGAATATTCGATAAACTAATAACTTCGATTAAATAATAATTTTCTCCATTCTCGATTTGGACCAATGGGATAAAATAATAACTTCGCTAAATGTATAAGATAATAATTTTAAAAAAATTCCTTGAGACCCATTGAAAATATAAAATAATAATTCATTAAATAAGTATGAAAATTACATATATAAGTCATAAAATAAAGTAATTCCTAAACAATTTTTATTTCAAGTTTTATACTTTCCTAAAATATAAATCTATAGTCAATTGATTCTTTTTTTCATGTGAACTGAATCCAATTTCGTCTTTCCTTGTTCTTTTTTTGTCCCTCTAATTGCTTTGTAGCTAGTGAATGATCTGCTTACAAACGATAAAATAAGTCTGTTTCGTCCATAGTATAGATTTCCCTCCAATGAAATTTGTCCAATTTAGCTCAAATTTTAGGTACAGCTTCTTCAATATTCTTCATGACAACTGAACCGCTTTCACCAAACCTTCTATAAGACTTAATCCCATGTC
>JANVCL010000005.1:3531560-3541679 GCA_026546855.1 Erythroxylum incrassatum | reverse complement strand
ACCCAATCCATTGCTAACTCCATGAATTTCCACACAGAGTTTACGCTGTAGGCTCCTGACACCCTGTGATCCACAATAGTTTCAATATCGCCACTTGTGATCAGGGGAGTAACACACTGTGTTATGTGGATGTTCTCAGAGGCCCTGGTAATCACGGGTAGGTTTGTGATTATCTTCAGGAGGACAACACCGAAGCTATACACGTCAGTTTTTTCAGTGAACCAGTTTGTTCCATGAATCCTGCATTGCCAATAAGACGTAGCTAACTTGATCAACTTCTATCTGTTTAGGGAAAGAAAAACTTCTATGCAGAAAATGCTTACTCAGGGTCTAGGTAGCCAGGAGTTCCAGCAACTGTGGTCGAAACATGAGAGTCATCTTCGACTAGGAAAGATCTTGACAGTCCAAAATCGGATATCTTGGCTCGTAACTTATCGTCCAGTAATATGTTTGTGGTCTTCACATCTCTGTGCACAATTGGAGGCTTACACCCATTGTGGAGATACTCCAATCCTCCATTTCAGATTGCAGAAAATGTCAAGACCAAGAAAATGAAAATGAAAGTATAGCATTGATGTATCTGACTACTGACCTTGAGCTGCATCGAGGGCTATTTGAAGCCTTAACTCCCAACTTAAGGTTTCTTTGTTCTTATCTGCATCCATGAAAAACCTGTCTAAGGCTCTAAACTAATTTGGTGGGAATGTATTTTGTGTTTCCTTGAAAAGGATAGTGGAGCTGCATAGAAAAACCTGAGAGATGGTCTTCTAAGTTTCCATTAGCCATGAACTCGTAGATTAGCGCCATGCTGGTATCTTCATAGCAGTATCCAACAAGGGTAGTCAAGTTTCTGTGATGAACTCTCAGAAGGAGTTTAACCTGTTATCATGAATGCAAATCACAGTTTATGCAATGTACCATAAATTTGTATGAAGCCAAATAAGCCTAAATACTTCCAGAAGGCAGTGCTTTTAGGTACCTCAGCCTCAAACTGCTTATACCCTTGCCTTGAGGATGGAGAGAGCACCTTTACAGCAACTTGAGTATCATCCAAATAGCCATGGTAAACTGTTCCAAATCCTCCCTTACCAAGGACGTTCTCAAAATTGTTTGTGATTATCAGAATTTCGGAATAACTGAATTGTCGCCGGTTAAGCTCTAGACGGTCATTTGTCTTGCTGCTTTCAGCTTCCGTCTTTTTGGCTGCAGAAAATTAAATGTTTCAAACTGTTCAGTAGAAAATACACTGCAATTATATGTTCAAAGCTTCGCATAGGGTTGATTTAAATCTATGTTTCTGTAGTTTGATTAGTTTCTGAGAAAGTCATACCTTGTTGCCTTCTTTTTCGGCTCCAAAATATGGTCGCTAATGTTACAATGACAAAGAAGGCAGCAACTGACGCAACCACAGGAGCAACAACGTTATTTTTGTTGTTGTTCTTGTTGTTGCATGAAATCGATGTGCAGAGGTTTGCATTTCCATCAACACTTGAATTGATGATAAAAGTGACAACAAAAGTAGGACATGTAAGTATAAGTACCCAACACCAATTTGTTCTTATCATTTATATGATGAGAACTGGATGCTCCTATAATGATTTTACAAAATGTCGAAAGAAAGAAGAAATGGGAAATCAAGAATTGTTAGGAGACATCTGGTACATGAAGCAAAACCTTAGAAGCAGAGAACCCTGTTGGGATCTTTGGATGAGGGCAACTGGAACTGCACCTGTCAGATTGTTTCCTGCTAAGTTTCTGCAGAGACACAGAAAACTTTATAGTTCTGATAACTTTTCACACTGTAATTGATTTTATTCTTAATAGAAAGTAGCTTACAGGACTTTCAAGGAAGACAATTGTGACAGGAAGTCAGGGATTGAGCCATTTAAATTATTGTTTGACAAGTCCCTGACGTGATAAAAGCAATTGTAAGACAGATTAATTTCTGTATCAGCATTTTAATACTGCATATATTTCCAAATGGCATAAGGATACTCACAGGGATTCAAGTGATTTTAGATTAGCTATTTCTGGGGCTATCTCCCCTGTCAGTGCACTAAAGGATAAACTCCTGATAGAATGTTAATCAATACTTGTTAAGATGGAGAAAAATATAAAGGAAAAGGGAATAACTTGATCAGATTTGATTATGAATATACTTACAAGGATGTGATTGTAGGTTGACCATTATTGTAGTTGCAATTGAGTCCATCCCACACATAGGCTTGAGGAGCACATGGATCTCCTTGCCAATTTTTCGTTACCTTGTACATCGACTTGATCTCCGAAATAGCGACAACTAATATATTTCTCGATATTTTAAGTAATTCTAGATCAGATTATGTATGCTATGATATGCATTACCAAAACAAGGAAGATGCTGATTTGAAAATTAACATATACCATCGCTGGGATTTGTTGGTGCCAGTGTGAATTCAACTATGTAATAAATTTCCAAAGCATTGAGAAGAGGTGGCAGTGTTGAAGCTTCAGTTTTGTCTATTAAAAAAGTAATCAATGTTCCAGTTGACAAGGTACAGATAGTGGTCGTAGACAGGTAGTGGGGAACAAGAGACGGAATCCAGTTCCTGGTATTCAAATTCGTGTTCAACTGGTCCGTCTGGTATTGAATGTTAATGTCGAATTGTCGCGACTGGTTGGCTCCTAGCTTTACAATCTCAGCGAAGTGCATGCAGGCATAGAAATTGTAACCACTAGCGCCTACACTTATGGAGAAATTTACTGGTGCGCTGGTGTTTGTTGGTGATCCTGCAGTTCTCATGACATTTGATGGTAGTTGGTATTCAATGTGCTGGGGATCAGGTTCAACAGTTATATTTGTGCTCAAATCGGTTGATTTCATTAAATGGTAAGGATCCCAGATACGGTCATATACATCATCAGGAAACCTGCAGGTTCACTCTCCAGGATCAATAAGCTTGAGCTATACATCTGCAAATCACATTCTCAAAGTTTTGGAGGCATGTAATGACTTACCTGAACTGTTTATTGGTTCTGGAACCAACATCTTTCCGTAAGAACAGTACCTGTTGTCCCGACCGAATTGGATATGCGGTGCTGTTCAAAGGCCTGAATTCTAAAGCTGATATAAACGGTATTCCAGAACCAACGTTCACCAGACACATAAACATGTAGTTTGACGAGGGGTTATATATGACTTCAGTATTGACAGGATCCGAGGCATTGAGAATTTGGACATTGACCAACTTGTTAGGCCCTATGTGCAGATCGAATATTGGTAGTTTATTCAGGTTGTCATAGTTTCCATACAAGAATCTAGCCCTGATCAGATATTTAGTGCCTCCTGTAACTGATATGTTGTAGCAATTCCTGCCTCCTTGAGGAAAGCTCCTTAGATATAACATCTGCGTGTCCGTGCCATTTCTGTTGAAATCAGGTCCTATCCTCGCTCCTATGCCACTGTCAATGAACGTCTCATCCGAAATATAATCCAGGCCTGTTTTCGAATCTGTATAGCTTCCATTGGCAGGTAAGCCACAATCTATGCTAATGAACCCTGTGATCGATGAATAGAGAAAGTCCTGATTAGTTTCATGGTTAACAAATCAGAAACTTAACCGTAACTCGAGATACAAGAACCTGTTTGATTCTGTGCATGCCCCGGAACTGCAGGAACTAAGACACAGAGAAAAATGAAAAGTAAATGTTGCAGCATCTTCCCTCTGCTCGCCAGTTTCTTTTCCGATAGATGAACAGAAGACTTTAAGTTCATGTGTCATAGATTCTGATCGTGGACTTCTTCAACTGCTGCTGTAATAGCTTTGCCAACTTGTAAATGATTATAGTAATTTTAATTATCAACGGATTGTAATAAAACAGAAGTTGGTAGGGAAATAATGGATGTAATTATTCGAAAGACGCAGTTATGCAATAGACAGGACAGGTCACTTGACTAAAACAATCTTCATTGTAGCAGTAGCAATTAATTTAAATACAGAAATGATAATCCTGAAACCTTATTTTTCAGTTCTGAATCGTATGACTGTTTCTCTGGTTCTACCTGAATCGAATTAACAACTATCTAGTCAATATCAGCATGCATGAGAGTCTTATATCTCCAGGTTTTTGTAAAATCCCCAGTTACATTCTATATGATATCTTCACTGTCATGATTGTCACCATGAAATGTAAAGGTTAACCAAAGATGCTGCTATCTGGTGAACAAATGATAGCCAATCAATCTGTAAATCAAAGTCAAGATTATAAAACAAAGATGTATACAGTACTTGACCAATTCCTGATAAGAAATTAGTCTTGAGATATCTATTAGCAGTTTAAACGTTGACGCAGTCTAACAAATAAAAATTGGGTTAGGCTGTTAACAATATTTAAACTGCAGGATTAGTAAGAACAAATTTAAATTTTATTAATTTGGAAACAAACTATCGGCTAATTAGGAGTAAGGTTGCATACTACTACATCTCCCCAAAACTCGCATTTCAGCAAGATTTACTAGATTATTGTTGTTATTGTTCTAAATTTAAATTTTATTAATCTCCAAAGTTTATAAATTATAGTGAAATTCCTTTGAGATTTTGGGTGTAAATCATCTTGGGATTTATTTAAATTTATAAGCTTTTACAAACTTGATAAACAACTTTTATTCAACTTTTAAATAATTATTTAAAATTTATATAATTATTTAAAATTCTCAAAAAATTCCTTATAGTTTTAATTTTATTAGAAATTTTTTGAAACTTCGATTAAAAAATAATGACAAAACACAGATAATATAAACATCAAATATTGACTAATTAAATACTATTTACATTATGATTCTACTTAACTTTTAAATTTGGCTTAAACTAATTATATTTAAGATCTATGACAAGTAGAGATGGTAAAAGGCCAGCCCCATCAACCTAAAATCTAACAAATAATGACAAAATCGAAGCCATTTTGTTTTTTAAAAAGTAATAATAATTTTGTAAGTCGAGCTGAGCTTGACTCGAGACTCGATAAGAAATGATAATACAGCATCGTTTTGCCTTTTTAAAAAAATAATAATTCTACACCAAACTATCTTGAGTTGGGTTCGACCTATTGCCATCTTTAAAAATAAATTATCATATCAGTAATATTTAATTATTTTATTTTTGATACGTAGTTATTTTTAATTAGAGATTAAATAAAGAATTTAAAAAAAAATAGAAAAATCGAGAAATTTAAGATCAGTTTTTTTTAATTTCTTTTATTCTTAAATTTAATTAATTTAAATTATAACATCCCGATTTCTTGATTCTTCTCTTTAGAAAAAGGAATCAGGCGCTAGTCGTTCCAGTTCCTTTGGGCCCTCGCTAACTTCCTATACCCATCAGAATGGCGACGCCTCCAGCGGTGAACTTCGACGGGAACCCTCCAGCGGCGCCACAGCCTCCGGGGACCGACATGACGGGTATTTGCTTCAGGGACCAACTATGGCTCAACTCGTACCCTCTCGATCGGAACTTTGTGTTCGATTACTTTGCGCTTTCACCTTTCTATGACTTCACTTGCAACAACGAACAACTTCGGTTGCGATCTATACACCCACTTGACCCCTCACACCTCGTGTAAGTAAAACCACGCAAATTGTTCCTTTTCTGTATGTGTGTGCATTTTCAAGATTGAAACTTTTTGGGTATTGAGAAAGTTTTTGTCTTTGGGTTGGTGTTTACTGATGTGGGTTTTTTTCATATGTTGTACAGTATGCGTTATTATAGTGTCAAGGTTTTAGCTTTATTGTCAAGATTTAGGGGTCATTACTGTACTCTATGAGTTCTTTTAGTTGGATTGAAGAATTTGGAAGGAAAGGCTTATGTGTTGCTTCTTTTTAAGAAAAATGACAGGCACAGAATACGTGCTGAGTGAAGTGATGGAGCCTCATCTGTTTGTTATTCGTAAGCAGAAGAGGGATAGTCCTGAGAAAGTCACACCAATGCTTACTTATTATATCTTGGATGGTTCCATATATCAAGCTCCGCAGCTTTCCAATGTCTTTGCAGCTCGAATTGTGAGCTTTACCTTTACTTCTGTATTCTTGATACTATATTTACATGAACTTGTCTGACATGAGGCAGAGTAGTTGCCAAAGCTTGGTACATTTCATGAACTAAACATTATTAAGGAAAAAATGACATATTTTGTGTATGAGGATTTCGACTGTCATGTATTGCATCACATTTGAAAGTTGGAGAAAAGAAAGGATGAAAAATCCCAGTCAGAATATGGAGTGAGGAGTCTTTATTTATGATTGAGGTTGAGGTACAAATGATGGAAGCTTAAATTGAAGTTTTAGTAGATCAAGCATTTATGATCTGGCTGTGATATGATGCAGATACTTGTATTCATTGCTATTGTTGCATGATCCTAGTGTAATCTTTGGATATCCATATGGCAGGGACGAGCATTGTACTATATTTCAAAGGCATTTACTACTGCTGCCTCAAAGTTAGAGAAGATTGGATATGGTATTGATGTGCTACTTTGCTCTTTTTCCTTGTTGATGTGATTCTTGTGTTGTATGCAAGTAGGATATGGAGAGAAGTTATGGGATGGATCTGGAGTTTCTTTTTGGATTGATTGCTAGCATCATTTCAAATGATCTCCCTTCTAAACAGGAAGTTCCATAATTTGACAGGAAATTTTATGAACAATAATACCTCCTTTTATTTTATTTTCCTTTGCATCCTTCATCTCCTTACAGTCGATACTTGATATTTCATGAAGGTGAAACAAGAGCTGCTTACTTTGTAGTCGCAACACAAGTGCATATGCCGTATATTTGAGTTAATGACCCATATATTATTTTGTTTTTCAATTCTGTGAAGTTGTCTCAAATAAATTTCTATTGCAGTTGATACTGATAACGACGGTGTAGCTTCTGAATCAAAGGCTGGTAAGGAGATGGTTGATTTCAAAGAAGTTAAGAGGATAGATCATATTCTTGCTTCCTTGCAGAGAAAGGTAACTTTTATATATCTAAACAAAATCCTCCATATTCTCTTTTCTTGAAGATTATCTGAGCATTTTCCTTTGGTTGTTCTCTAACCACAAAGCCTTAGCAACTTAAAGTTCGATAGGATGTCAATTGTCTGCAGTACAAAAAATTGATGAATAAATTTTGTTTGGCTATTGTTCTATCTTTTCATTTCCCCTTCCATCTTATCTCATATGCGATAGTGATCTCTTTCTGTTTCGGATATGTGTCTTGCAGTTACCACCTGCCCCTCCACCACCACCATTTCCAGAAGGCTATCTTCCAGCTGCGGAAGCAGAAAAAGGTCCAGATGCTCAACAAGGAGATCCACTGCCTACAGTTGATCCAATTATCGATCAAGGTCCATCCAAAAGGATGAAATTATGAGTTAATGAGCCTTCTGTTTCATTCTCCCTTTTTTCACATGTTGGTAGAACCCTTAGAGAACATGTAGAGTTCACAAGCTGAGCTCACTTAGAGAACAGGATGTTGTATTAGGATAACCAGCAGTTTAATTCCTTACTTAAGATTAAGATTCTTGTTTCTAACATAACGAACCTACCCTTGAGTGCTCTTTTAGCTTACAATGTAATCTTGTACTATCTGATATTTCCATTATTTCCAATAGTTGAAAGTCAATAAAGTACGAAAACCCTGTTGAACTTTGTCTCTTCTGGTTGAATTGAACCAGGTTACCCTCTGGATTCGATGTTCTTGTGAAGGTTTCTATAAATTCATTTACACGAGTGCCTGTGTTGTCGAAAGATGGGGGCAATCCTTATTGTACTCTTATGACAATTCTGAAAGTATTGGAGACTAACATATTGGTAGGAGGACAAAAGGCGTGCTACAGTTTCCAAGTTGTCAGGAGGACCCGGAACTTGGAATAAGGGCGTGTTCTTGCTACCTAGGAAATGAAACGACATTGCAATAAGAAAGCATTGCGAAAACCATCTAAAGGCCCAAAAGGTCCAATCAGAGCTTTGTTGGCGTGGACTAGATAACATAAAGTTAGCTAACTTGGAAGGTAGTCTTAGCTGGTTCCCCGCTTGTGTTCCAGACCTTGGGGGTGTTCGGTAAATAGCTTTTCAGCTATATTGAGTATTACCTGTTTGACATACTTGTTTAATTAGGAGCTGATTATGTTAGCTCATTTCATCCAACCAGCTATTTTTTGAAAAGCTATTTGAGAGTAGCTTTTCAACCAATAAGCTAATAAAAATTTTATTAAATATTTTTTGAAAAACTACTTGGGAGTAGCTTTTCAACCAATAAGCTAATAAAAATTTTACCGAAAGATAATTGTGCGCTTAAACTCATTTCTAACGTATCTGACATGTATGAGATTAATTGCAACTGTTATCTATAAATTCATCAAAATGTCTATATGGTAGCTTAAATTGACAAGTAAAATACTTTGCAGATAACACAAGGTATAAAACTAGAGATAAGATTTGGATTTTTTTGTTGTTGTTGTTGTTGTTGTTGTTATTATTATTATTATTATTATTATTATTATTATTATTATTATTATATGTTCTATTTTTTATTAGAGTTATAAACTTAATTTTTGTATAATTAAATATCTAAAATTTAAATTACTATGAGAATATTCAACGAAATACTAAATTCATACTCTTATATTTTTTTTAAAATCATGTTCTCATAAGTTATTTTACACATAGACAGTTAATACTAAATAACTAATTTTATCAAACATCAAATGACAAATAACTAATACAATTCACTGGTTAAATCGACTGATATAATCAGCTATCAACTAACAGTTAATATAATCAGTTAACAACTAATACAATTAGTTGATTGTCAAACAGGACCTTTCAGTTCTTTAATCATAGACAAAAGTTGCCGAAAATTTTGATTTAGGCTTCCTTTAAGTTCCTTTTTGTAAAACAAATTTGAAGAACTTGACCAGTATAACTTTACTTGCCTAACTTTAATTAGATTACTCCTTTGAAGGTAATAAATAAATAAATACTTATAAAAAAAATATGTAATAAAATAGTTGTGTTCAGTGAAAAAATGTCAAGACAATTGTGCTTCCCAATTACCTTAAAAGGCAAGGCACGTTGAGTGTTGCAATGTTATGTGATGACACGGAGGAGGGAGAGAGAACTTGAGTCATGAACAACGTTGTCAAAACCAAGAATAGGTGGTGGGTTTTGTCCGGAAGCAAAGCAACCGAACTTGATGTTGTCAAAGCAAACCATTCTCGTCCGCTAGTTATGGTCTTGTTGCTGTTACAAAAGGTGTTGCTTTGCTTTATGAGATTTTTATTTTGACCTTATGCTCAACAGCTGGCTTTGTTTTGTAGTTTCCAAAATGACTTGTGCATTAACGGTAACCATCACTTTATATATATATATATATATATATATACATATTTTTTAAAGGAAAAGGATCCATTAATCATATAAATGAGTTAAATAAGATGAGATAGACACCCAAATTTTCAAATGAGAGGAATTGCAAGACACTTTAACAACTTCACGAGCTTCCACATTTTCTCGTCAATTAATCTAAACAACAGAAACATTAGAATTATTTTTCAACATTAATTGGCAATCCTTGATAATTCTCCCAAACTCCGAATGATTCTCTTGGTGCGATTTAATGGCAAACACTACAAGTTGAGAATCAGTGAAGATACTTCCCAAGTGTTGTATGTTGTTAACCGTCCAAATAAGAGCCCGTCGAACCGCTAAAGCCTCTGTTATTAACACTGAATGTAGGCTATCAAAAAATCCAGAAATTGCATGTTGAAAGTGACCTTCAAAGCTCTCAATGTCTCATACTCTAAAATCTTGCCCCATTGACGAAAATATGTCCTTCATCCAAGCTATCTGTTGCATTTTATCTTCGCCCAGCAGCTATAAAATAATTTGCTATTGGGCGCCGCTGGAGGACAAAAGCTACTACTGTTGTTTTTGTTATTGCGTCAAATTCCATTTATATAGGTAATCCATTGCAAGTTGCCAAGTTCCCATCGCCGTAGAGAATTGATCTTGCCATAAGCATTTGTTTCTTTCCTCCCATATCTTCTATGCTATGGTTGTAAATTTTGAGATATTTTCTCCATTGTTTGATTTCTCCATTTC
>JANVCL010000005.1:3434462-3447421 GCA_026546855.1 Erythroxylum incrassatum | reverse complement strand
AATTGAAATTAGGAGGTAACTTATGCATGAGGGGCAAATTGAGAAGACCACTTAAGTTTTTAAGTTACAAGGCTTATAAGTAAGGGGGCATAAGGGTCATTGTCCATTCTTTTTGTATTTAAAGGAAGAGGGGCACGAAAATTAGAAGAGAAAGACAAGAAAATAGAGAAGAGAGGGAGAGAGTCGTGGAGAAGAAGAGAGAAAGAAGAAAGAAAGGCTAGGTTTCGATTTTTCATGGTCCTCAAGAAGGATTTTCAAGTTACTCAAGAAGGGAAAAAGATGGAAAAAGATGAGAGCTTCAAGATGAGCCAAGAAACCCTTTGGTTGGGTAAAGATCAAGGTAAGAGGATTTGTGTTTTGTTGAGTTTTTGAAAGGATTGTGGTTTAGATAGCTTAAGAATGGTATGGGTTTATAAACTCTAAGATCAATTTGGTGATTGTGTGTTATGGGTTTCCCAATTGAAGAGTCAATTGATTTGGGGATTTTGTGAATAGTGATGAAGGAAATCAAAGAGGGAAAGTGGAGCAAGAGGAATCAAGAACAAGGGGAGGCAAATTGAGTCAAGTAACAAGCAAGGAATTTCGAGGTGGATTTTATGATTATAATTTGAATAATGAGCCAATAGTATGTTTTCAAAAATCAAGGTGATAAAATGATTTCAAATTCATTGTTTTGAATGATTTGAGAAATTTTTGAAATTGTTGCTTTTATTGCTTATGATCGATTTGGGAAATTGCTTTATATTTGATGTATAAAATTTTGATGAAGCATTGTAAATTGCTATGTGAATTGTGGTTGATGAATTATACATTGCTACATGAAAGGATTTTTCGAAAAATTGCATGATTATGAAAGTCAAGTTTTTCAAGAATGTGCCATTTGAGGCAAAATATTTCAATGCATGAATACATGTTATGTGGGTTTGGTAGTCCATCCAAGAATTGTCACGTGCACGTTGACCCAAGAAATAGGCTTTTCCCGCCTGCTCGCTAGTGGCACGGAGCTCCTTCAAGGACTCCCCAAGTTTACGACTACACAGGACCATTATATGGGAATGTGTAGTGCGTCAAGAATTTGGACTTACCCAAACCATTATGATGTGTTTATGTGTTATGAATTGTGACAAGTTTTAATGCATTCATGATTTATGAATAAGTTGAAAATTGCATGAATTGTGTTGTTTGTGATTTTGATTATATGACAAGAAAGAATTTTGAAAGAAACATGTGTTTTATGAATCAAGAGAATTTTTCATGATAAAAAGCTTTTGAATGGTTTTTGCTTGTTATTTATTATAAGCATGTTACCCACAGAGCTTTCAAGCTCACCCCCTCTCTTTCCCCATCCTCAGGTGATAAGCAGGAAACAGAGTGAAAGTCAAGATAAACTTATCACAATCTTTAAAGATTAGCTTGCCATCTTTCAAGGGGATTACCTACCGAAAATAGGGGAGTGCATTATCTGAAGAGAATCAAGAAAAGATAAGGAGGAGATAAGCATAAAAGGGAGAGTTAGTGATTCACGCAAGTTTCATACTAGGTTTTTGTAGATTGTTGGGCTACTACTAGTTTTCTTTCTTTCTTTTTTCTTTACGATTTTTGCATACTTTCTATTAGTGTTTTCGTATTTTCCAGTAAAGAACCAGGGATGGAGACCTTAAGCTTTGTTATTTCTTTTGTTTTCAATTATATTATGAGTAGCTAAATCTATTGTCTTGGTTGAGGGGATCCATTCTATTTGTTATTATGGTGAGATGTTTTGAATAAAGTTTATGTTGTTAATAAACATTGGATATCTTCAGATATATTCTTGCTAATTGAATTCGTTGGTTTCTAGGTGCGCAACTAGAGATTAATTGGTTCAATCGCTAGATTAACGAAATATGACGTTCAGTTTCAATAATCACAAATAGCAATTAGGATTAACTTCTCTACGTTAGAGTTGGAAATTCTAAGGAGGTATTCGCTTGATTGATTACATGTCATACATGTGTTTCGCTTGCTCATTGATTCTTGATTCGTAATGCTATTATTCAATTACACCTATAATCGTATCTAGGTTGTTGTTTAATAAGAATGCAAGGATACAGGTTTCTAGTCATTATACTTAAGAGAAAACTTCTCTAATGAATTTTTGTTAATGATTGCAATTTTATATTGAGAATCCATAATAGCATGATAGCATCGGTGACCCGAAACCAAGGTATTTTCTCATTGATTTTTCATATTTAATTATTGTTTTCGATTTGTAATTGTCCTCATAATTTTCTTATATTGCCGTGACCAAACCCCCTTTTACTTTCGTTACTTGTTCCGTTTGAATTCGTAATTTTATTACCGTAAAGATTCCTCGTGGGAACGATATCCACTTACAGCTACTAAATTAATTTGTTTTAACGGAGGTGATTTCTTTTGAATTTAGTTGTAGGTGACAACATCACCACACTCTCAACATTCAAGGACACCCATGTCACTACTCAACCTGCTGGCACTTTAGGGTATCTTGATCCATTGTAAGTGTCAATGATTTGTTTCCTTAAAAACCTCCCAATCAAACAAAATCTTAGTGCTTGTAACTTGTTATTTTTGTCTCCATAAAGGTGTCATGCATCAGGAATTTTCAACAAGAAAACTGATGCATATAGTTTTGGGGTAGTTTTGCTTGAGATAATAACTGGGCAACCAATAATAATTCGAGTAAAAGAGTACCATTGTCATATAATTCAATGGACTCATTCTTTGATAAAAAGAGGCGATATCAAGAGAATATTTGATCCAAAATTACAAGGTGAAGTCAACCTCAATTCTGCGTGGAAATCTGTGGAGATAGCAATATCCTATGTTGCACCAAATGCAACAAAAAGAACTAACATGAGCTATGTACTCGCTGAGCTAAAGGAATCTTTGTCTTTAGAGATGACTTGAGAAGAGGATAGAAGCATGACAATGTTGCTTAATCAACAAGATTTGAGTCTTCCTAGTGCTAGATAGTAATATATGTTCAAAAATGTTTTAGTGTCCTAATTTCCACAAGAGCTTACCTAGTGCCACTTTCTCCCTGTTATGTACTAATAATTTTTAGGATAATAAATTAAAAAGTTATAGACTTTTTAAAAAGGTTTTTTTAATGTTCAATGTTTAATTTTTAATTAATTATATAAAATTTTAAATATTAAACAATTCAATTTAAACTTTTTTTATTAATATTTTGTTAAAGTAATTGACAAAATAATTAACTTCTAAATGTTACATGATATCTTTTTGTCTCTTTCTTTATTATGTAACTCTTAAAAATTATGTCTTACTCTCTTTCTCCTTCTTTGTCTCGCCCTCTTTCTTTTATACTTTTAAGTTAAGAAAACTATGTTCATTGAAACAACCACTCAAATGAAAAAAATAAATATCTAAAACTGAAAAATAATAAAATATAATAAAATTATTTTTTTAAAGATGAAACAACTATTCTAGTAAAGTGAAGAAATTCACTTGAGACAACTCACATTAGTGAGCAATTGGTTTAAGAAAATTATATCTTTAAAGTGAGGCGATAAATTTTATTTAAAAAGGAGAAGTGTTCTTTTTATAAAAATTAATAAATTTAAAAATTGTTTATTTAATGAATAAGTATCATAAACTTTTAATTGTAATTATTCCAAAAAAAATTTAAGAAAAAATTTCCATAACATTCTACTGTGAGAAGAAGAGTTTAGATCTCCTTAATTTTTACTTTTTTACTTTTTAATTATTTTATATAATTAAAAAATATTTTTATGTTACAAATTTTAAAAATAGTTTTGTTTATTAATAGAAATATATAGGATCGATTATTATATATGTGATAGAATTTGTTAGACTATTCTAATTTGAATTTTTAATAGTAACTTTTATTAGAATAATTATTTTTAAGTAAAATTATAAAAAAAATATTTTTTATCCAATAATAAATTTCCCACACACAGAGGGTACAGAAAATGTGTAAGACCTCATTGCGTTATCTTTTGGTGTATGCACAAATAATAAAATGAAAAATGACAAGGAAGCATGCCTTCAACCTTCAAATGTATGCCAGGAAAATGGTCTATGAGCCTCTTTATACCTGACAGACGATGAGAGTGAACTCCACGCTAATGTGGTGCTATTGATTGGCATAGCGTCGGAGAAAGATATAGGAATATGAGTTCCCACCAGACGTTTGTAGGATGGCGACAAGTGCAGACTTCAACCATAGACCTGCAAACGTTCTCGCTGGGCTACCAGATTTCTTGTATATCGGCGGAGTCTAGGCGTTTTACCTTCAAGTCGTTGGACTTATGGGGTTGTTCCAGGAATCTAAAAGCATGTGACAAAGTTAGAAAAAGATAGATGACTTGTGACCTTTCTTCTATTCTCTTTTCTTAGGGTATGTTTGGGAGTTTAGGATGGAATGGAATGGAATGACAATTAATGGAACGGAATGGAGTGAAATGGAATATAATGAAATGGGCTACTCCATTGTTTGGAAGTTTAAATAAAATAAGAGAGGGACTCCTTTGACAATTGTTTGGAAGTGATACTAAAAATGAATAGAATGGAATGACTTGTATTTTTTTTTCAAAATTACTCTTGTAATAAAATATGTATAATTGTCATGAAACTATTTTAGTAACCTCAAAGCATTTCAAATTGTAGGATATCCAAACACATAACATAGGATAAAACGCACATCCTTCGATTTTCAAAACTTCCCAAATACATAACACATAATAAGTGCACGTCCATCGATGAACAAAGAAGACGACACCAGCATCAATAAAAATTTCTGATTTCTTCACATGTAAAAAGTTTCAAGAAGATGAACACAGAAGAATAGTCGATGCTTACCTAATGAAACAAAGACAGATGACCCTAGCAGCTGTGGAAAAAAACATTCATCAATGGAAGAAACCAGTTGGAGGAGAAACACAATAAACGTAGTAACATGTAGCCGCATAGGTATTTGCTAGACTGGGGTTGTAATTTCATTAATTTTTTGAGGGTATTTTTGTCATTAAATTAGAAGTTGGAAGGCAAGCCATGTCATTCCATCCCTGACCCCCCAATTTGGAGGGTCACAAAATATTAAATTTTGGATGGCAAAGGATGGCTTCCAAAGTCATTAATTGTCATTCCATCCTATTTCAAAATAAACTCCCAAACAATGGCCTGAGTCATTTAGGCCATTCCATTCCATTCTCTTCCATCCCTCCACTCACATCCAAACATACCCTATGTCCACAATTTTTATAAGAGTTTACGTTAATTACTTACGCCTTTCTTCTTACATTTCTTCTTAGACTTTTAAAATAGTTAAATGCATAAATAAATAAAATGTATAAAAGTAAATAAATATAAAAATTAAATATAAAAGTAAGTAAAGAAATAAAATAAAATAAAATAATCTTATTAAAAGGACTGTGTTATTGTCGATTAAAGTTCTTGTCACCACAATCAATTAAGAGGTTACATGTCACTAACCATCAGCATAGACTTGTGATTAAATTTGTCAACAGCTTGGTTTTGACAGGTTTGAAAAACAAGTCTTTGAAACGAATCAAGTTTAACACCGATTCTTTTTTGTTTAGTCTCACATCTGAGGGTAAATTCAGTGTTGTGAAAGGTTCAAACCATTAAATCAGAACTCAACTGATATGAAAAAAGCCAACAGCATCATAAATAGTAGGAAAGCACTCAATTTGATTACTCTGTATAACCAATTTTAACCAAATGAAGACCTTTATTGTTGCAATATTTTTTATTTGTTATTTTTTTCCTTTTTTTCTCTCTTTTTATTACTAATAACTTTCTTTTACATTTTTTCTCTTTTTCTTTAATTTTTTCTTTGTTACGTAATTTTTAAAAACTATCTCTTACTTTCTTTCTCTCTCTTTCTTCCACTGTTTTTTTAATATACTTTTGAGGTGATTATGTAAATGAACGAGCAATTCACATTCAAAAGTGAAACAACTGATATAATTAGTTGAAACAATTTTATTTTTAAGGTACAAGGCAATTAAAAAACTTAAGAAATCAACATCTAGAACCAGAACCTTCTAATCCTTCTTTTGGAAGGCAATTAAAAAACTTAAGAAGCTTTGACGAAGGAACAAGGAATTGTTATACCCTGAAACCAGAGCAGGGCAGAGATAACATCTACTTCGTCAGAGCTTCCTTCTTCTATGGAAACTACGACGGCAAGAACCAAAGCCCACCTTTCGATCTTTATCTTGGAGTTAACTTTTGGAATATAGTTACAATTCCAGATGCACAAGATGCACAAGTATTGCATATGTATGAGATTTGGCATTTCTCTTCAAGTGATACGATTGACGTGTGTCTGGTAAACACTGGACATGGCGCAGTACCTTTCATTTCAGCACTGGAACTACGGCTAGTAAACAGTTCGGAACTACGGCTAGTAAACAGTTCTAGCTACATAGGTCAGTCTTTTTCGACATTGGAAAGTGATGTGAGAGTTGATGCTGGGGGGGGATTTGACTGACGCAACCAGGTATGTTAATCAAAATTGCAAATTCTTGTATACGTGATAGGTAATCCAACTAACACACAGAAATCGAGCTTTTATATAATTGTCTATAAAAAAAGAATATTTTCTCTTTAAGGTACAAGGATGATCCCTACGATCGCCAGTGGTGGCCCACGGATTTCGGGTCAATCTGTACAAACTGGCAAAATGCAAATGCAAATGCTTCGACGCTGAATATTGACATGCAAGAGGACGATGATAGCAATAAAGTGCCAGTAGATGTGTTCAGAACTGCAATTATGCCAGGGACTGATCAGAGTTCATTGAGTTGTAACTACATCGGTCCTAGGCCCGGGAGTAATTTATACGTTAACTTGTACTTTTTTGAAATTGAGAAGATTATGCCAGGACATCGAAGAAAGTTCACAATTACGATAAACGGAGACGATTATGGGCCTTTTACACTTGCGAACTCAAAACCCCTCACCATTCGTTCCAACAAATACCGAGGAGCGGTTAATTTTTCTATCAACCCAACAGAGGATTCTACCCTCCCACCAATCCTCAACGCCTTTGAGATTCTCCTGGAACTCAACTTATCAAAGCCACCCACAAACCAAGCGGATGGTAAGTCACTATGTTTACAACTTTACATTTTTTATTTATTTATGAGATACTCTTTTTGTTAGAAATAGTAAACATAAATATTAAAAATAAAGATGAGTGTGATAAAATTAACTTTCCTATATAAATAATTATGATTTATGTCTTTTCAAATTTATAAATTAAATATGTTTAATTATATGTAAATATGTTAGTATGATAAGAGTTTTTTAATATTAAAAGTATAAACATAACTTTTCTTGTAGTGTTTTATATAGAGTCGAGTAATATTATAAGTGAAGTGTTTTTTTTGGAAAAATTATAAACCTATTAGTGTTGTTATAATAAAGGTATATCTCGTGTCTTTTCATGTTTGGAAACACCTATATCCTCTTCTTTTACAATTAATAAAGTGATATCAAAATCTCTCGTTTAGATCTTAGCATAAAAAAAGAAAAGACACTATTGAAAAGAAAGCTTCATTGAAAGTGTTCTTTAAGTTTAAGATAAGAAATTTGTGGAAAATACTGTTTTTAATATTGTCCTTTGGGTTCGCAAAGAGAAAAGATAACTTATTGAGAAAGTCTGTCGTAAAATAAAATTATACAAAAGGTTATGAAAAATAGAAGAGATCTTCAAAAGATGTGAGTTTGAGAAGAAATCTCCTTTAAAAATGCAAAAATATCAATAATAATAGTTGAAATTTAAAATCATAGAAATTTATTAAAAATAATGAATATGCATCGATGATAGATTTGAACAAAATAATAATAATAATCAACGAAAATATTTTTTAAAAAGTTCGAAAGAGCAAATAATTTTATTATAGTAATCAATAATTAATTTAAAGATTGCATAATCTTTTATATATAAAATAAGTCTACACAAATATAATTCATTATAAATTTTAGATATTACAGTTGTATACGACTTGTTCATTTACCAATTCAATCATAACTTAACATTGATTATGACAAATCTTATAATTCTTCACTTCAATGTGTTTATAGAGGAACACGTCATATGATACGGTTTTATTTTAGGCCATGTTCAAGTTGATGAATTATGATAATAATGATGTTCGGTGCCATTATTACAATAATTAAAAAACTTAATTAAATCTTGGAGATATTAAGTTTGAATAAATTAATTTAATTGGTTTGTAAATTATTTAGATGATAATCATGTAGTTATTAGAATTAAAATTTTGGAATTTGATTACATATTAGTGAAGCTAGTTGAACTTCTTGTGCTGTTAAGACAACCAAAAAATATATGCTATTATTGCTTATTTACTTGCTCAAAAGAGTGATCCGATGTGTGATAATTTATAAGGAAAAAATACAAGTTGTTGCCAGACTTGCTCTTTTGTTTTATTCTTCCTTTACTTTCAGCTTTATTCCAAACATATAGCCTGTTTTTCTTTTGACAGAATTGCAAATGCTAACATTAATAAATAGCTACTAGCATACAACATGAAGTTTGGGATTCTAAACTGTGTTATGCCCTTATGTGATACAATGTCACTATTGACAGCTTGGAAAATTGAGTTCAAGTATTGTGAAGTTTCTTATGTTTTCATCTGCTACAATGTCGCAGTTGATGCGATGACGGACATAAAACATATCTACAAGATTAATAGAATAGACTGGCAAGGAGATCCATGTTTGCCTCTAGAGTACAGATGGACCGGTTTGAGCTGCAGCAGTAATGATAGCAGTACTGAAATTTCAAAAATAATCTCCTTGTGAGTTTACGTTACTTTTAAATAAGTAATGTTTGTTTGTAGGGAAATTGAATTATGTTTTAAGCATTATGAAGAAGAGATTTCTTAATACCACCAAGCATGCATGTTTTAGTGTTGGGAATGTCTGATTGACAAGGAGAGATATTTTAATTATTTATTTAGTTCATCTTAATTATGCATAGGAACCTTAGTTCAAGCACCTTGAGAGGAGATATAGCTTCAGCTGTAGCATCCACACTTTCCACCAACAGCAACAGACAGTCGCTACAGCATCCACATTTTTCACCAACACCAACAGACCACCACTGTGCTCCCACTGCTCACCAGTACAACATTTTTTTCACTCTATAATCGCGTCTTGATACTTGTCAGTAGTTAGTTAGGATATACACTATGTATAGATTTTATTCCTTTTTTATTGTACAGCTTGTGTATATAAACACCTCAGCTTTAATACAAAAAGTAAGAGATTTTCCTCTTCCAAAACTTCTGTCTCACTCTCTACATGGTATTAGAGCCAAAGGCTCATAATATACAATGACCACCGAACGTGAAGGAGACTCCAGTACCTTCCAAATACAACTCGAAGTAAATGATGTTGAAAAGGAATTGTATGAGCTGTTTGCTTCGGAAAACCTAGGCGTTGTCCTGGTAACAACACTGTTGGATGAAACAAACTACCTCTCTTGGAGTACGGCGATGATTATCGCTCTAAAAGCAAAAGATAAGATAGGCTTCGTGAATGGTTGTTGCAAGGAGCCAGAGAACAATCCAACCCTACAGAAAAATGGAGAACAGCTGATAATATGGTAATCTCGTGGCTCTTAAACTCCATGGTTAAGGAATTAGCAAAATCGTTTCTTGTTGTGACCATTGCTAGAGATCTATGGGAGGAGCTAAGATCTAGGTACGGTGAAAGCAATGGACCCTAAATCTACCAACTAATGCAGGAAATAAGCAACCTAAGGCAAGGAAATGAATCGGTGACAAACTACTTCACAAAACTAAAAAGGCTTTGGGATGACCTCAGATGCGTCATGCCTTATAGGAGTTGTCCGTGTGGTGTTGGTAAACTCAATAGCACAGTGGAAGATAACACAAGGTTAGTCCAATTTTTGATGGGGCTCAGAGAGGAGTACGGAAGTGTAGTAAGCCAGGTGATGTTGAATGATCCATTACCAGCTGTGAACAAAGCTTATTCCATGATTCTTACCGTAGAAAAATAGAGAAATGTTGCTGGATTGACTACAAATGAAATGGGACAAATGAATATATCTCTCACAGCAAAACCCATTGGAAACAGAAAAACAGAGAATAGAGAGGACTTCTCGATGAACCGAAGAAGGAGCTATGTAAGAAAGGAAGATAAAATTTTGCACCCACTACCATGAGAGGGGACACACAGTGGATACGTGCTTTAGAATCCATGGAGAGACCGAATGGTTCAAGGAATTAAAAAAAATGCACAAGGGAAAAGAATAGCTATGCTGGAGCAGTGGTCGAAAGTCCCATCGACATTGGGCAAAGGAACTTAAACAGTGAAGGCATCGAGCAAGAGTCACAATTCAGTGCTTTAAACAAATGATAAGTCAAAATTGTGTAGAGAATTGTGGAATGATTTGGATTCATTTTGACTTATTTCCTTGTGGATTTGAAGTTTATTCAGTTAATTCGCTCACATTTTGAGTTTATTACTTGATATGTACAAATGGTTGATTTTGGAAAAAGGGGCATAACTTCCCTTGAAGATGCCGGATCAAAACCAATCGAAGATGATAGCAAGGAGAATTCTGAGCCCCACAACTCCTAAGAAGAATCCGGGAAGAACTTATGGCAATTGGGAGGTTAAAGGCGTCAAAGTGCACAATTGGGCCATTTTCGTTAACGGACACACATGTCTGTTTAACGGACATCAGACGGCAAGAGGATTCCTCCAGACCCGAGAAGGTCCGTTAAACGGACACACATGTCCATTTAACGAACATCACGCGACAGCAAAATCTTCCAGACCCGAGAAGGTCTGTTAAACGGATATGGGCGGCCAACAGTCCCCTGCTTCGAAAAGTTAGGTTTTTTTTGGGATGAGTGGACTATAAATACTGCCTATTTCAGGCCTAAGGAAGAGGCTGGAAACAGACAACAAGATAACTACTTTTGGAGGCTCAACTAAGGGGAAGATAGGTGATTTTTGGGGATTGACCCAAGGATTTGAAGCTTTTATGCTTGTTCCTCTACTACTCTCTCTCTCTCTCTACTCTTTCTAAATGTTGAGCATTCTTATATGTATGTCTTTTGTTGAAATGTGCAGAAACTAAACCTCACTTGGGGTGAGGGATGTAGCTTATTTGAAGGGAGTTTTGTATCATATGGATGATTGAATGTTTTAATGAAAATTTTTGGGCTATGTTCATCTTCCATGCACTTCATTATGTTTCTATGCTTGATCTCCATACAAGCACTCTTAGGAATCATAGGGTATGTTGAGGAGTGAACCATGATTCATGCTCTAGGAAGGTGAACACTTTGGGTTTAGAGTTAGAGATAACTAAGCAAGGGTGAGGTCTTGAAGTGGCTTGGGCTTAATGGATTTGGTTAGAGAGTCATTACATTGAGAAATGGGTTTCTCTAGCTGAATACATCCTTTATACCTTGAGAGAGGATATAGGTATAATAGTGTCACTGTTCTCTTAGCCTGCATTCAATTAATTTCATACCGTGCAACTCGACCTTTTTAATGGGTGAACCCCTATCCCCAATTTTTAAATCATTAATTAATCTTTTTTCCTGATTGTTGTGTTAGTCTTTATATTTTAATTAATCAACCAACCCCAATCATTTTTACAATTGTCTGTTGATGACATACAATCACTTAGATTTAAATTGACTGGTGAATGAATTGGTCCTTGAGGGAAACGACTTTAGAATATTCGCTGTGAGGATACTAGGACGATTCTGTGCACTTGCAGAAATAATTCGATCACTTTTCTCTACTCTTATGAGTTGGTTGATTTTTAATTAAACTTGAATCAAGGAGTGCGTGTTTCAGCGAGCATTGGTATCCTTGCACTATGAAGGTGGGTATAAGTGGCTAAAGGTAAACTTTAATTGGTTACTGCAATTTTGAAAATTCCAATTATTGAGTGCTCCTTAATCTGCTTTGAACAGTTTTCTTAATTTTGCTTAGGGACAAGCAAAAGTTTGAGTTTGGGGGTATTTGTTGAACCCATTTTAACATTAAAAAGAGTGGCATTTTTCTCTTAGTTTCTGCTTACAATCAATAGGTTTTATACATATTTTCTTGCTAAATTGTTTAGTTTACCTGAATTTTCAATTATAGTTGTTCATATTTAATTTGTAGGAATTGCACTTGATTTTGGTTGTAAAAGACCAAAACAACAAGTAAATGAAGGAAAGTCCAAGGCTAAACTCTGGCAGAAAAAAAGGATCATGAAATTGTGGATTGATACCCCACCTGCGGTTATTTAAAAGTTAAACCTCAAGCGCAGTTATTGAATCAACCACCAATTACTCAAAAAGGCACAAAAACTACGTTGTCTTAATGCTAACAACCAACTAAGGGGGATATCGCATTATAAGGTGGAGAGACCCACCAACATGCAGGGATGCACCAGCTCCAAGGAGAGGAGTGTGAGTTGTTAGGAGGCACAAGGAACCCCACCAAAAACGACCCTCCACCAGGGAAAAGAAAAGAAATAAAGAAAGTAGCTTTTAATTGAAGAGACAGGGAGCAGAAAAGGACGCGAACAGTAGGGAGGAAACCAACAAGAACAATGCAAACGCCACAAGAGGAAGCTCCACACATCTTGCTACAGTGGAGAGACCCACCAACATGCAGGCACCAAGCTACAATTTAAAAACAGCACAACAAATCCACAAAAGCATACACACAATGCCAAAGTAGAAGGAGGATAGCTGGAAAGAAAAAAAAAGAAGAGCTAGAGTGCTTTTTGTTTAATAGTAGTAACCCCACCAAGGACGCCCACAACAGAGACACACCACGAGGAGCTCCAGATGCACTACACAGGAGAGGAATTGACGCAGTCCAAGTAGCGTATAAACGAACTTCAATCTAGAAACTCAAGAACA
>JANVCL010000005.1:3373152-3403203 GCA_026546855.1 Erythroxylum incrassatum | reverse complement strand
TCAATGTGGGTCTCTCTCTCAGGTATCTTTCTCGCTCACTACACTGACAATACTCATCATTATTTGCTTGGGTTTATGAATTTGATCAGTCTTATGAAGATGGAATTGAAGTAAGTAATGATATGTTGGCATGTGTATTGACTGGTGGTAAATTGTCATCTTGACGTTCTTATAATTTTTCCAAAGCACCTATTGTTTTGAATATTTGTAGCTGTCTTTGGCTGTGATTTACGTGATATACGGGCTGAAGTGGTGTTGTTGTAGTGTAGAGGAATGATGGGCATATGGTGACTTGGCAGCTGGAGAGTTTAGAGCTATCTTGGATGATATTTTGTAGCTGATTTTATGGAGATATTATCCTGATGTGTTGTTGATTTTTTTTCAAGGATTACGTGATTTTGGTGGGCTGTAATGTCGTTGATTGTGTGTGATTTCAGCAATTGCGTATTCTTCAATTTTTGAACAACTATTGAAGGTTGTCTTGTTGGTAGTTTCCTCTGGTGTTTGCATGATTTTGTTGGGTTGTTAATTGTCGATAGAGTGTTAATTTTGTGGTTGTTGGCTGTGATTAGTGCTGTGCAAAAACACCAGAAGTTTTCATGATCTTTGCAGTTTTCGTTCTTGGTCGATGGTGTGATTTTCATTAGATTGATTAGGTATTGATCGTATGTATTTTTGATGGTTGTCATTAGTAGTAGCAGTATGCGAAAAACTCTAGCAACTTTTGTGGATTTTGTAGCTTTGACGTTTGTAATGCTTCGGTGAAGAAACATTCATGTTTGTTGGTGAGTTTTTAGCTACTGTGTGTGAGGTGCTTTGGTGATAATATCAAAATACTATCGCAGTTCTTGGTGGACAACTTTCGACTCTTTCGTTGATGAAGCAACATATTTAGGAGATTTACTTTTTATCTCAAGTGTTGTCTTTGTTTATGTTCATTATTGCTTCTATCACTTAGGTTATTTTATTTTCATCTATATAATCAAATACTGTTGAAATTAGTACGAGATATTTATACTATTAGGTGAATTACTTTCATAGGTTGTGAGGACAAGTGATAATGTCAAGAATTGAGTGAATTGGCTTAGTAAAGCTTTGTATAAAAATATTGTTATTAGTGAAAGTATTAATTTGGGTGAGAGCCCGCAAATATAGGCAAGGTGTGTCGAACTGCGTTATTAAATTTCGGGTGTTGATTTGTTTATTTTGCGTTCAATTTTTCTGTTTTCGTTTGTGATAGAAACATATAAATTGGAATAAAAGAGAAAGAAATAGATTTAAAAAGGCAACAAAATAAGAAACAGGTTAAGTCCATGAATGGTCGATGTTCAGAAGTAATAAGTTGGTATAGAATTAAGCGAGTCTCAATTTTTTAATGATTGCTCATCTTTTAAATTTTGGCTTCTTCAGCTTTCTTGATGCAAAGAAAAGATATGGTGAGTGTAAAAAAACAATTGTACATTAGGATGTGAAGGTGAAATAGAAAGGAGTTATGACTACATATAACAACAAGAATTTAATGAAAATTTCACTGATCAATCTGAACTGATCTGTTGATTTTGATTGCACTAAGTTAATTTGATTTAGTAATTGGTCTTTTGGCACTAACTTTTTTATTTGACTTATGTGCAAATTCTTTAAAAATTTCAAATCAATTATTAGAAACATTAATATCATTCCTTATTTAACATCAATAAAGGAGATATCAAATTCATTTAACACTAGTTCATTTTGAGGTTGGACTAAGGGTCAGTGAAAATAACTAAAAAGTACATTCCTTTTCACAGTTTATTGTCAATAATTATACAATTATATTATCACAAATCTTAAATTTACTGAAATTTGGTTATAAATAATTAAAAGAACATAGTCTGATTAGAAATCAAATTTAACGCAGTACTTAACATTTTGGATCAAGAAAAAGTACTCGTAAATTCACTAGTGGCACATTTGCTGATCTCAAGCATAAACATAACGCCTGAGCCGTGTCAGTTCTTAAATTCCTTTTCATTTTGCCAGTATACTCAATGATAACTAGCCTACATTTCGACCTTACGTTCTAATGTGAGAAGAAGTACATTAGTGTCATAAAAAATAATTTTTTAAAAAAGAGATGACGTAGGCCTCCCTAGTTTTACTTATTTTAAATAATTTTTATTTTTATATAACTAAAAATACATTTTATGTATTAAAAACTCTCAAAAAATACTTTTACTTATTAATAAGAAGTATAATACGATCGATTATTATATACGTGACGGAATTTGTTTCAGGAATCTACGAGTTGTAACTTCTATTTACTTTTCTTTGCTTTGAAAATTTTGCAGGAATTTAGGTTTACCTCTTTTTTCTTAAATGTCTTTTTTCATGAATTTGTTTCAGGGATGTTTGAGTTGTAACTTCTATTTACTTTTCTTAATAATTTGAGTCAAATAATTTTATAATAGATTGGATGTTAGGATTTTATCAATAGAAGGAGACTGGTAGCTACAACTACAATATTCACCAAAATTCACAACTACAATATTCTTACTAACTAATAGAATTTCCAAATGAAAAAAATAAGTTCAAAATTCTCAAAACTCTTAGAAATTACAACTCAATCTAATCTACCCGGAATTATTTATGAATGAATTTACAATTTTTTTCCATGTACAACAACCTCACTATTCATATGTAAGTGTAGGACATATTATGCATGAACATGGAAATGCATTTCTAACTCTAATTAATCACTCATATTTTCTATTTTAACCTTCACATAAGTAATGAGATGTTACATTATAATAATAAATTTTATTTAAAAAGGAGAAATGTTCTTTTTTATATAAATAAATAAATTTAAAAAGTGTTTATTTAATTAATAAATATCATAAATTTGTAATTATTCCAAAAAAATTTAAGAAAAAAACTTCCATAACATTCTAGTGTTAGAAAAAGTATATTAGAATTATGAAAAATAATTTAAAAAATAAGAATTTAGATCTCCTTAATTTTTACATTTTAACTTTAAATTATTTTATATAGCTAAAAGTATAATTTTTTATGTTACAAAATTTAAAAGTAGTTTTGTTTATTAATAGAAATATAATATGATCGATTATTATAAAGTGATAGAATTTGTTAGACTATTCTAATTTGAATTTTAAAAATTTTATTTTTATCCAATAATAAATTTCCCACACACACAGGGTATGGAAAACGTGTAAGACCTCATTGCGTTGTCTTTTGATGTATGCACAACTAATAAAATGAAAAATGACAAGGAGGCATGCCTTCAACCTTCAAATGCCAGGAAAATCGTCTATCAGCCTCTTTATACCTGACAGACGGTGAGAGTGAACTCCACGCTAATGTGGTGCTATTGATTGGCTTAGCGTCGGAGAAAGAAATAGGAATATGAGTTTCCATCAGACGTTAGTAGGATGGCGAAAAGTGCAGACTTCAACCGTAGACCTGCAAACGTTCTTACTGGGCTACCAGATTTCTTGTATATCGGCGTAGTCTATACGTTTTACCTTCAAGTCGTTGTACCTATGGGGTTGTTCCAGGAATCTAAAAGCATATGACAAAGTTAGAAAAAGATAGATGACTTGTGATCTTTCTTCATTTCACTTTTCTTAGGTCCAAAATTTTTATAAGAGTTTACGTTAATTACTTACGTCTTTCTTCTTATATTTCTTCTTAGACTTTTAAAATATTTCCTTCTGAAATTATATAATAAGATTGGATGCTAAAAAAATATTAATTAGAAATTCTGGTAAGAAACTTTTTTTTTAATAAAAGTATATATGGTTATCAACATTTATAGTAGAAATGAAATATTGCAATAATGAATGTTTACTATGATTTCGTGAACGGAACGGAATTGGATGGCTGGAAGCATGCAGGCTCAAACTTGACTTTGCCAATGACCTGGAAACCTCCAAAACCGTTGTCGTCGGAGTAGACTTCGCGCACGCGCATGCAAGTCTATACTCTTCTCAGAAGTTGCTTGGAAGTTGGCTACTTGACCCCAAATATATATAGACGATTAACCTTCAAATTATCAGAACTAAACTAATCTGGAAAAGCCAACAGCTAGCGTTATGAACGGTGCGAAAACACTTGTTTTGGTTACAGATATATGGATCTACTTTGTTCTGCTCTCGGCTACTTTTGGCAGCTCAACTATGGCCAAAATGAGCAACATGAAAAATCCAGGTAAGCTTTACATAAATCCTGCAGTGCTTAATTGCAACCTGTCAGGGTTTTATATCTAGTTAGCTGTAGTGAACCAAATCTCCAGCTACAAGCTTAAAACTGTTGGCGTTCTATTTAGTGAACTAATTTTACTCGAGTAAAATGGTATATCTAAATTCCTTTAACAACTTCCTCAGGTTTTATAAGCATAGACTGTGGAGTAGACGCAGATTATTTCGATGAGGACACAGGAATCGATTTTAAGTCAGATTCAGATTTCGTGAGCACTGGAAAAAATCAAAATGTACAACCAGGACAAAAGATTTCCAATCCTTCTTTTGGAAAGCAATTACAAAACTTAAGAAGCTTTGACGAAGGAACAAGGAATTGTTATACCCTGAAACCTGAGCAGGGCAGACATAACAACTACTTGATCAGAGCTTCCTTCTTGTATGGAAACTACGACGGCAAGAACCAAACCCCAACTTTCGATCTTTATCTTGGAGTTAACTTTTGGAAAAAAGTTGATTTTACAGATGTAGAAACATGGAGGCTGTATGAGATTTTGCATTTCTCTTCAAGCGATACAATTGACGTGTGTCTGATAAACATTGGAAATGGCGAAGTACCTTTCATTTCATCACTGGAACTACGGCTAGTAAACAGTTCTATCTACGTAGGTCAATCTTTTTCGACGTTGGAAACTATTTCGAGATATGATGTTGGCTATCTTTCCACGTACACAATCAGGTATGGTAATCAAAATTGCAAATTCTAGTTTACTTGATGTATTTTTATTAGTTTTATGTAAAATTCTTATAGGTAATCCAACTAACACACAGAAATCGAGCTTTTATATAATTGTCCGTGAAACAATAGAATGTTTTATCTTGTAGGTACAAGGATGATCCCTACGATCGCAAGTGGTGGCCCCTGGATTCAAACTTTACCTGGAACGCAAGTGCTTCGACGCTGAATATTGACATGCAAGAGGACAATGATAACAATAAAGTGCCAGTAGAGGTGTTCAGAACTGCAGCTGTGCCAGGGACTAATCAGAGCTCGTTGAGTTATAACTACGAAGATGATCCCTGGTATGATTTATATGTTAACTTGTACTTTCTTGAAATTGAGAAGATTTTGCCGGGACAACGAAGAAAGTTCGCAGTTACGATAAACGGAGACGATTATGGGGCTTTTACACTTGAGAACTCAAAACCCCTCACCATTCGTTCCAACAAATCCCGACGAGTGGTTGATTTTTCTATCAACCCAACAGAGGATTCGACCCTCCCACCAATCCTCAACGCTTTTGAGATTCTCTGGGAACTCAACTTATCAAATCCAACCACAAACCAAGCGGACGGTAAGTCACTACGTTTACAACTTTTACAATTTTTTATTTATTTATAAGATTTTTTTTTTGTTAGAAATAAAGCGAGGATAGTCTAAAGTAGATAGCTTAAAGATGTCTTTTTCACAGTTAGGACCCTCCTAGGATACCTTGTGGGCTAACAAAAAAAAAAGAAATAGTAAACATAAATATTAAAAATAAAGATGAGTGTGATAAAATTAACTTTGCTATATATAGAAATAATTAAGATTTATGTCTGTTCAAATTTAGAAATTAAATATATTTAATTATATGTAAATATGTTAGTATGATAAGAGCAACTGATTTGATCCTCATCAGTATAGAACTGTACTAAATATTTACAGTTCTATACAGCTTGTCATTTTACCAATTCCAACATAACTTAACATTGACTCTAACAAATATTAGAATCTTTCTTGAATTTAAAATTGACAAAAATTTATTTTCATATAAGGTCAACTATCATAAACATGAACTAACGGGGTTATAACTCTGGCCAGGAATCTCACAATTCTTTCCCTAAAATATAGATACGGGCCTTATCACACTCAATCACAAATCGTAGATCTTTTTACTTCTTTGTACAATTGAGAAAATGTTGATGAGTTTGTCATGATTTTGTGATTGATGAAAAAAATTACTTAGACACAAGAATAAAGATGTTGGAAGTATGTAGAAAAAGGCTATTAAAAGTAAAATTTTGAATGGTAATGAGGCTATCAATTAGTAGAGATGGTGTTGGTAGCAAATTTTAAGGCTTGACAAAATTCGAAAGTTACTCCATCTCAAAAGTAGAGGAAAGCCATAAATCTTGATTTTAAAGTTGATAAGAAAACTCTAGTTAGAAGGGTACTTTAATTAAGATTCTTGATGAATGCAATGAGAAAAAAATATGAAGTAAGCTTGTTATGATAAAGTTGCCAAAAGATAAATTTGTTAAAGTGAAGGAGGTTTGAAATTTTTGTCAATACTCATATGCAATTAAAGAGGATTGTTAAACCGCAAAAAAAGAGAAGTTGAATGATAAGTGAAGTTGCCTCATTATATTGCTCATCAAAAGAGTGATCAGATGTGTGATATTATATACTTTATCTTGTGTATCTATGTTTAATTTATTAAAAAAAGATCATGTCTTTGATAAAAAAAATTCAAGTTACTGTCAAATTTGCTGTTTTGTCTTAGTCTTCCTCTAATTTCAGCTTTATTCCAAACATGTAAACCTTTTTTTTTTTACAGAACTGCAAATGCTACTATCAATAAATAGCTACTACCATACAAAATGAAGTTTGAGATTCTAAACTGTTTTTTATGTGCTTATGTGATACGTTGTGATAGTTGATAGCTTGAAAATTAAGATTGAGAATTGTGAAGTTTCTAATGTTTTCGTGTGCTACAATGTCGCAGTTGATGCTATTATGGAAATAAAACAAGTCTACAAGATTAATAAAATAGACTGGCAAGGAGATCCATGTCTACCTTCAATGTACATATGGACTGGTTTGAGCTGCAGCAATAATGACAAAATTGCCAAACTTTCAAAAATAATCTCGTTGTGAGTTCATTTTCAAACAAGTAGTGTTTGATTGTAGAGAAATGAAATTATGTTTTAAGCATTATGATGAAGAGATTTCTTAAATTTTACACCACTAAGCATGAATGGTTTCGTTTTAGGAATGTTTGCCAGATGAGTAGTGATATGTCAATTACTTATTCAGTTCAACGTAATCGTGATCAGGAACCTCAGTTCAAGTAGCTTGAGAGGAGAGATAGCTTCAGCCTTTTCAAATCTCAGAGCAATGCAAAACTTGTAAAGACCAGTATCCTTTATTTTATAGAAGTGCTAGCTACTCATCATAGTAATCCACAAAATGAGATTTTAGGACTTGTGACTACTAATCAGGTCATTTATTGCAGGGATTTGTCATTCAATGAACTGACTGGAACAGTGCCTGAATTTTTGGGACAACTTCCAAATCTGAATTTACTGTAAGTTAATAAGATTCTATGTTTCCATAAAAAGTTTCTTTATTGGATGTATAATTGATTTTTTTTGTTTTCTTTCGATGCAGAAACTTAAATGGGAATAAGCTCTCCGGTGTAATTCCTCATATTCTTGTCGAAAAAGATAAGACAGGTGTATTGCAATTAAGGTTTGATACTTTTCTACATTTTCTTTAGCTTCATATAATGTACAAACGTTATATGTTAACATAAAAGATGGATTGCTATTTTGATTCTACTCTGATTAAATACCAGCTTTGACGGTAATCCAAAACTATGTTTGACTGCTCCTTGTTATAAAACGAAGAAACATCTGATCCTTCCAATTGTTGTGTCCATCGTTGCCATCCTGGTGTTTCTCGTTCTAAGCATTATGACTAATATATGGATAAGGAAAAAGAACAGAGGTAAATTTCTTTCTTTTTTTTTTTGTAGATTTTCCAAGTAAACTACATTTCATTATGGTTTCTACTCTCTTATAAAGATGGGATAGAAAATCTTTCTCATTATCTCTACAGTCGCCAAAGGAAGAAAGGGTTCATTAGTGGAATCAAAGAATCATTCCTTTACATATTCTGAGATTATGAGCATTACTAATAATTTCCAAGATGTAATTGGAGAAGGAGGATTTGGAAAAGTTTATCTTGGCAACCTAAGTGATGGCACTCAAGCTGCAGTTAAGGTGTTGTCTGCATCATCCAAGCAAGGATACAAAGAATTTTTAGCAGAGGTTAGATATAAAATAACTAATAGTTTTCTTATCAAGCTTAATTTCATGGAAGAACATACAGGTTGATAATTCTTGAACATGCAGGTTGAACTCTTATTAGTTGTTCATCATAAAAACTTGGTCCCTCTGCTTGGTTACTGTAACGAGGAGGAAATTATGGCACTTGTATATGAATATATGGAAAATGGGAACTTACAACAACATTTGTCTGGTAATTAACCATAAACTAAGTAAATTTTGATCTTTTCTTATTGGTCAACTTTCTATTTATATTAAACTAATTCATCAAGTTTACTTCCCTCCAAAGTAAAAGAATACTTCTTTATGTTTTGCAGAAACAAGAGCAGATGCTATGAGTTGGGAGGAGAGACTTCAAGTTGCAGTAGATGCAGCACATGGTCAAGCTCAATTCTTCGAAGATTTTATATAATTAATGTGGAAAGCGTGGCTAACCCTCTCCAATTAATGTTGCAGGATTGGAGTATCTACACAATGGTTGCAAGCCAACAATAATTCACAGAGATTTTAAATCTTCCAACATCTTATTAACTAGAGATCTACAAGCCAAAATATCTGATTTTGGATTGTCTAGAGCACTCACAACACTCAAGGACACCCATGTCACTACTCAACCTGCAGGCACTTTTGGGTATCTTGATTCAACGTAAGTGTAAATGGTTTGCTTCCATAAAAACAAAAAATTAGTGATTGTAACTTGTGATTCTGATCTCCATAAAGGTGCCGTGAGTCAGGAATTTTCAACAAGAAAACTGATACTTACAGTTTCGGGGTAGTTCTTCTCGAGCTAATAACTGGGCAACCAGTAATAGTACCAATAGGAGACTACCATTGTCACTTAATTCAGTGGACCTATTCCTTGATAGAAAGAGGCGATATTAAAAGCATAGTTGATTCGAAGTTACAAGGTGAATTCAATCTCAGTTCTGCCTGGAAAGCTGTGGAGATAGCACTGTCCTGCGTTGCACCAAATGCAAGACAAAGGCCTGACATGAGCTATGTACTCGCTGAGCTTAAGGAATCTTTGTCATTGGAGATGGCCTCAGGAGATAATAAAAGCATAACAACACTGCTGAATGAACAAGATTTGAGTCTTCCTAGTCTTAGGTAGCAATATATGTTCAAAAATACTCTAGTGTCAGTTTTCACAAGTAAGGTCTCCGCTGTGGAGCTTATCTTATCTGGTTTCACTTTTATTCTGTCATATATCAATAATTTTTGGGATAATAAAAATATATAGTTGTAAACTTTTTTATTTTAACATTAAGTTTTCAAAATTTTTAATTAATTATTTAAAATTTTAAATATCGAGCAATTTAATTTAAAAACTTGTCTTTATGAATATTTAACTAATGTGATTCATAGAATAATATAAAAATTAATGTTTAGAAAGATCACATAAAATCTTCTTTATGTAATTTTTAAACATCAAATAAATGATTATATTCCAAGTACATAATTATTAATATTAAATAAATTTTTTAATTAAATTATTCAGTTAAAAACTTCAAATATTTAATTGAAAACTTAAAAAAGTATACACTAAAATAAAAATATCAAAAAAGTTTAACACTTTTTAATTCATTATTCCAATTATTTTCATTCCATGTTACAAAGTCGAAATGTATCTTTTCATCTCTATAAAACGTGATAACTCAAATAACCGATGAATGGGTGCTTGAATGAAAACCTCAATGATATGGATAATTATTAATTAATTAATATAAAACTAATTGACAGTTAAATTAGATTGTGAAAAATAAAAATATTTTATTTATAATTTTCATAAATTATAAAATTGTATAAAAAAGATCCCAATCCAACATGCTCTTTTATTTATTTTGATTAGAAAAATCAAAATAAATTACTTTTAAGTTAAAAATGTTTTCTTTTAAGTAAAATATTTTTAAAAAATCTTATGACTTGATCTTATAACCTAATAAGTTAATAGTACTAATGTGTTTTGATTGATATAATTAAATGAAGTATGAAGGTTACCTAAACATAAACTCAATATATTTATTGCCTGCGATTGGAATGTTGTTCTTATTCATTGCCTGTGAGAAGGCAATCAAGTTGCTGATAGGCTTGCAAAAATGGGTAGTCGTTCTCTTTCTTCCTTTCAGTTTTTGGAAGCGTCTCCTCCTGAGGTTGGACTTAGCTTGTTAGCTGATAAGTTTGGCGTTCTCTTTGAACGTCAGTAGCCTCCTGTTTTTTTTTTCGGGGTCGTGTAATTTTTCTTCCTTTCCTTTGCATAAAAAAAAACTCAATATAAAAAGAAAAGGGAAAGAAGCTTAAGGTGAAATTAAAAAAAAACTCATCCGCCTTTAACAAAATTTTCATATTTCATAAGCATACTCTGTGAAGTGGATGCAGATTATAAGGATGCTGACTCAGGAATCTATTATAAGTCAGATTCACTGTTCGTGAGCACAGCAAAAAAAATCAAAACCTACTACAAGAATTCGGTTCTAGTAATCCTTATTTTGGAAAGCAATTACAGAACTTAAGAAGTTTAGAGGAAGAAGCAAGGAATTGTTATACCCTGAAACCTGAGCATGGCAGAGATAACTACTAATTAATTACAGCTTCCTTCTTGTATGCAAACCACGACGGCAAGAACGAAGCCCCAACTTTCGATCTGTATCTTGGAGTTAACTTTTGGAGACGATCAAGCATGCATTTTAAAGTTTAATAATTCCGGGAATGATAGGAGAGATGAGAACCAACGGACTACGACCTAAAGTGATGGCATTTGAAGGACCCAGTGTGACGGTGTCCCAGATCTGAAGGACCCAGTGTGCAACTTGGAGAGACGACGTTTGAAGGACCCAGATTGAAAACTTGGCGAGATGACGACCCGGATCCGAAGGGAGCGGCGACTCAGATCTGAAGAGCGATCCAGTAGGAGGGAGCGGCCAACCAGCGCGCAAGCTGCTTCTTCCTTCTTTGGAAGGCCTTTTTAGGCCTTGCGAATGGACATTGAGGGAGACCCACCTCCCTCAAATTTGTCCGCCGACAATTTCCCAGTCATCCCTTCTTCGCATAGTGAGAAATCCCTTCCACCTACTTCAAAACCTGACAGAAAAACAAAGGAAAGAATAAATGGCTTCAACATTCTAGTGAATGGTTTATTGCCTATGTATAGGCTCGTAAATAGACTTGAAACAGATTGTAACATAAGTATAGGTATGCAGGAATAAGGCAACAATTTATGTTAGGAAATAAAGAAAAGAAAAAAAATAAGTGAAGAAAAGAAACATGGAGAATAACCGAAATGGACCAATAAACATGGACACAACCGAAAGGGCAAGTTGTCTCTTAAAGGGTTGACGAGCCCAAGATCTTGTTGGTCCAAGTCCAGGAGTGAAGCCTAATAGAGAAGGGGGTAAACCTAGTCTTCCAAACACAGAAACACATAATTTTGAGAAATCTAGAGTTCATCATCATCAAAGCTCTCTCGAGGGCTTGATACATCGCCGGAATTTGGGCGGCACACGTTGTGGAGAACACCCAACTTGAGGTTGAGGATGTTGAAAGATGAGCAGGGGAGAGCCTTCGTGAAGCTGTTGGCAAGCTGGCCACAGGAGGCGATGGGAAGGAGATGAAGAACGTCAAATTGAACTCGTTCACGAACTAGGTGACAATCTATTTCTATGTGTTTTGTTCTTTTGTGAAAAAAAAGGTTTTCGGCAATGTGAATCGCTGACTTATTATCGCAGTATAAGTAGGCTGGTTGTGGATCGTCGACGTCCAGATCAGAGAGGAGATTTGATAGCCACTGCAATTTGCAGTGGTGGTGGCAAGTGTGCGATACTCAGCTTCGGAAGAGCTTCTGGAGATGGTGGTTTGCTTCTTCGACTTCTAGGAGACCAGTGAGGCTTTTAAAAACACACAATACCCAGTGATGGCTTTTCGAGAGTTTGGACAAGTCCCCTAATTAGAGTCAGAAAAAAGCTCGAAGCTGGAAGGGAGAATTGCTGCAGAAGGGAACACCTTGACCTAGAGAACCTTTAAGGTAATGGAGACTCGATGAGCGACTTGGAGATGTGACACCATGGGCTTAGTGAGAAACTGCGAAAGCTATTAGACAACAAAACAGATGTCGGGCCATGTGATGTCAAGTAGATGAGCTTCCCAACTAAGCAGCGGTAGGAGGTGATGTCGGCTATAGGTTCTCCATCAACGGTAAGTCTTGTGTTTTGGGCCATCAAAGTAGGTGCTGGTTTTGTATGAAGAAAACCTGTTTCCTAGAGAAGATCAATGACGTATTTGTGTTGGCACAGGTTAATACCAGAGGAAGAACGGGCTAGTTCAAGACCTAAAAAATATTTGGCAGGTCCCAAGTCTTTTTGATCCTGAAGGTGTCATCGAGGAACCGCTTTGTTATTTAGATAAGCACAAGGGAGTTGCTGGACAGAAGGACATCATCAACGCACACAAGAAGGAAGATGAAGTCATTTTACTGCCTTTTTTTTAACATTTAGTGATCGGAGGTCGATTGAGTGAAGCCATTGGAGATCAAAGTTGAGGTCAGTTTAGAGTGCCATTGACTGTTGACTTGTTTGAGCCCGTAGATGCTCTTTTTGAGATGACAAACCATATCCGAATGAGGTAAGTTAAGGCCTTCAAGTGATTTCATGTACACCTCCTCATTTAGTTCACCATGTAGAAATGCGTTATTGATGTCTAATTGGTGTAAGTGTAATTTTTTTGAAGCCACCAGGGCCAGCAGTACATGAATGGTGGTGGTTTTGATAATAGGGGAGAAGGTTTATGTATAATCCAATCCCTCCTGCTGAGTGAAGCCTTTAGCGATGAGTTTGCTATTACAACATTGAAGACTACCATCAGCATTGAATTTATATTTATGGACCCATTTGCAATCAACTGCTCGTTTATTTGGAGGTAAGAAAGTAAACTCCCATATGTTGTTCTCTTGTAAAGCTTTCAGCTCTGCCTACATTGCATCTCTCCATTCCTGATGTTTGATTGCTTGCTTACAGGTTCTAGGTTCTTTAAAAGATGTCAGCGTAGTGAAGTAGACTTGGTGTTGAAGGGATAGATTATTAGATGGAGTGGAGGGGTAGGTAAAATAGGAGAGGAAGAATAGGTGTCTTCTGGTGAAGTAAGAAAGGGAAAATGGTTCTCATAAAAAGTGACATCTTTAGATAGAAGGAAGGTTTGGGCAGTCAAGTCAAAAACTTTGTTACGTTTAGTACCTGTAAAAAAACCAGGAGGCACACATTTTCTTGCCCTAATATAACACACCTATTTCGTTTGCATTGCCAACTCAAAAGGTTCAAATTGTCTCAATCTTTATCTGTTGTTGATTTCAACTAGATTGTATCGGCTATGCACTTTTGTGCCAATATTTGGAGTCGAATCAAACCAGTCACACTTAAATATCACAGCTTTATTGGTAATGCAAGGTATCCAATTTCAAGTATCTCAATAATTTTACTATTGTAATCCATCAATTGTCTTTGTATGCAAATTCCACTGTTTATTTTTGTCATCTTATGACCATGATATTCTTTTTGATATTTATATCCATTAACGAAATACATCGGATAGGATTTCACAGTTCGCAGAGGTCCCTTCGCAAGATCACATATGAACTTGTTCTCTATTGGATTTTCTAAGGCCTACATAAAAGAAATTATCATATCAAAGTGTATAATGTCATTTGAACACTTAAATCTTATATTTCAATCATTTCAACTATTTGTAAGTGAAAACTTACATATTTCTTGAACCGTCTAGGAAAGTGTCTTGTAATTTTTTTATTGATATCATCTTGTACTATTGATAAGCATTAAATATTGAACCTTCCTCTACTAAATAAGCATTACATATTGAACTTTCAACTCTAGCCTTGTTTTTGACATTTTTCTTCAAGTGATGTAAATAGCTATATGAGCGAATAGGGTTATTACAATTTAGTTGTTAAAAACATGTTATTACTTCAATTACAATCATTTTTGTTCAATTACCTCTGATACATCCATCGATATTGAATTGGATCGGCTAGTTTTTTCCTTGTGTGTTAAATGCACAGGTAGATGCTACATACAGTTAAAGAAGCTTGGAGGAAAACCCCCTTTTAACTTGAACAAAATTACTAGAATTTTCCTTTCTAGTTTTTTTAATTTTAGGCAACTTGATTTCAAATGATGTTAAATTTTTGAAAAACAAATTTAATTTGGTTATTACTTCCCAAACCTTATTTGGTAGTAACTCCCGAAATACAACTGGAATTAGTCTTTGCATAAACACATGATAATCATGACTTTTCATGCCAAATAATTTGTCCTTCCTCATGTCCACACACTTTGCTAAGTTTGAAATATAACCATCGGGAAACTTTAGACTTTTCAACTATTCACACAATATTTTCTTTTGAACTTTATTCAAAGTGTAACATATTTTCAGATATTTACCGATGTGAACATCTTTATATAACTCATTCCTTCTATAAAAAAGTTGCAAATCAGCACGTGATTTTGCATTGTCTTTTGTTCTCCCTTCAATGTTCATTATGGTATTGAACAAATTGTCAAAAATATTTTTTCAATACGCATCACATCTAGATTATGATGTATTAAATTAGTTTTCCAATATGGTAAATCCCAAAAGATGCTTCATTTTCTCCAACTAAAGTTTTTAGTAATGCTTGTATTAACTTCATTAGCATCAAATTCTGTAACTTTCAGCAAACCTAATTCCTCAACCTCCTACAAAATCTCTTCATCAACTTTGTAAGGGGGAGGAGGTGTTTTTTACCATCCTATTCTTAATGAACTGTTGTTTATTGCGTCTAAATGGATGATCTAGAGGAAGAAGTTTTCTATGATTGTCAAACTAACATGTTTTGCCCCCGTTTGGAAGATAAAACGCATAAGAATCATTGTCACAATAAGGACAAGCCAATTTTCTTGCTATGCTCCATCCAGACAACATGTCATATACTGAAAAATCACTAATGGTCCATATCAAAGCTGCTTTTAATACAAAATTTTGTTTCAAAGACACATCATATGTCTGAACACTATATTCCCACAGATGCTGCAATTCAAATATCAATGGATGTAAAAATGCATCAATTTTATGCTTCAGATTTGTAAGCCCTGGCATAATCACTGTCAAGAACATATATGCGTCTTTCATATACATCCACAGAGGCAAATTATAAGGAGTAATTATGATTGGCCATGATGAATATTGCTGGTTGGATTAACCAAAAGGTTGGAATCCATTCGTTGACAATCTTAACCTAATATTTCGATTTTCAGCTGCAAACTCAAGATAGGTGTCATTGAAATGTTTCCATGCCAGTGCATCTGATGAATGACTTATGTTGGGCCCTGTTTCCGAAGCCCAAAATCGGACACGAAAGCATGAAACTTGAGCGTGGAGGGAAGAATTGGAACTTGAAAATTTAAAAGAAAAGCCTTCGGAAGCAAAAAGGGTGCATTGCCGCGACGTGCGTTGTCTCGCCCCTGCGAAACACCTTGGGAAGGTCACGCCGCGACGAGCGAATGATCTTACGCCGCGGCGAGCATGCAAGGTCTACGTCGCGATGAACGGTTATTCATTCGTCGTGACGAGCATGCGATCTTTAGCCTCGTAGCGGCGACCAAGTGGTCTCGTCGCGACGAGTGATCCCGACCCCAATTTAAAACAAACTTGGACTCTTTCAACTACTCAACCCCCAATATTAGCTATACTAAATGCAATCAAAAATTTTCTAACTACCACCATCAATTCCAAACCCAAAAGCAAAATGAACTTATACATAAACACAAGCAATATTCCAAAATCCAAATGCAAATTTCATTAATAACAAAAGTGAGAGTTTTACAAAGCTTTAATGGCATTTCAAGCCATAATACTTCAACCGAGTTCAAGAACCAAAAATTAAAAATACACTTGAACTAATAGAACTTGAAATGTGACTAAAGCCTTGAATTCCAAAAATGTAGCTTGAAAATACAAAATATGCCAATTCGGAGTAATGCCATAACTCTTGACCTACTCGATCTCTTGCTCATCACTGGATAGGGGGAGGAGAATGGGGGGTGAGCTATAAAGCTCGTGGGTAACAATTTTATAACCAATAATAAACAAAACCATTGAAATTTTAGCTCCCATTGTAACAAAGATTCACATTGAAATCATAAAGCACATATTTCTCAATCAAACTTTCAATAGTGCAAAACAGGTATGCATCAATCTTGTCAATGTATCATGATCACATATACACATCAAATGGTCTGGAAAGTCCATAAACAGAACGAGCTAGCACACTTCCCATAAAGGGTCTTGTGTAGTCGTGAATAGAACGAGCTAACACAATCCCATATAGTGGTCTTGTGTAGTCGTGAACATGAGGGAGTCCATGAAGGAGCTCTATGCCACTAGCGGGCAGGCGGGAGAAGCCTTTAGTCAAAGTGCACTTGACAACAGAATGGACCAGACCAAACCCACATAACATGTATTTCATAACTTGTAAACTTGTATTGCCCAAAATGGCACTTCTTGAAAACTTGTGTTTCAGGAACAAACAATATTTCATATGCGCTTTCAAAACTTGATTTCATAAATTTTGCTATTCTCTTCAGAAATCACTTATAAAAATCTCTTTATAAACCATTACACAGTTCATGCAGCAAACATATAGCAGATTTCACAAATCATGCAAGAAGCAATAAATGCAACACTTATGATGCAATTTGAAATCATTTATGGCTCATTCATTCTATTATAAACATGAAACCCACCTTAGAAATCCTTGCTTAAAGACTTGCTCAAAGGTTCCTCACACTTGCTCCTCTTGCCTTCCTTGATTTCCTTTAACAATAGCCAAAATTCCATTTAATAGGAATTCCAATTTATGATCAAGTAAATGAAGAAATTTGATAATACTTTCTTCTAGAACAATGTTCCCTATTGTCTTAAGTTTCTAATGACTCCAAAATCATCCAATTTTGTTTCAGGAACTCGATGGAGTCCTCCGAGTGTCTGTCCTCATCAACATCTAACCAGAAGTTGAACTCCCATGTCGCGAAAATAGTGCCTCTTTCGTTAGACAAGGTTACTCCGAGTTGGATCATCTTTGATTTCTCGACATTGAACTTCAAGTTAGCGTAACGAACATCATCGGACGCGGTTTTAGATGTCTTCAAGAGACAACCTGGGAACTCCGTATCAACGGAAAGCACTGGAAACTTGAACAATGACGTTTCCAGCATAATGAGTTCCTCCTCCAAGTTGTGACTCCACACTTCTCGGATTTTGAAGTAAGGGTGATGCATGATTCCAAATGATCAATTGCTAGTAAGAAGCAAGAACTTCAGCATAATCCAAATGATTTGATTAAATTTAAAATCATTATATAAATACTCAATCTATTTTATTATTAAACTCTTCTGATCCCAATCCTTTCCTTGTCTGTGTTGTATGATCACATGGAGATCCTATCTTGAGGACAAGGGTTGAAGGAATGGTAGAAACAGAAACCTCCTTTAGCGACGATGATGATGATGAATTATATTCATACGTATTCTAAAATACCTTTTCTTTTTCCTATTGATCACACTATTAATAATACGTAATACAAGGTTAAGTGAAACTGAAAAAAGAAAAACAAAAGAAGTTTTTTCGAGAATATCCATCATATTTATATCACCAAATAGAAGGATGTAATGTTATAAGATTTACATCTCTTACACAATCTTCGCAATCATATAGTCTGTGAAGTGTATACATTATTTATCATACGCATAGATCATGAACTCCGGCCAAACAATGTAGCATCATTGACTAGCTGCGGCATCGATGGAAGCGTAAGCAGCCGCGATTATAGTCGTTAGCAGGTGTAAGAGGCCCAATGTCTTCGCCGGGTTTGTAACACCCGGGAAGCGTATATCCAGAACGCTTGCAAGCGTCGATGTTGAGATGTCTAGCCTCGACCTCTACCTTCACGTGACTTAAAACAACAATGCTAAATAGAGTCAAGCACAGCAACCATGAACCCATCTTTGATACGCCCATTATGATGATTATTCTTTCTTGGCTTTGTCAAGTTGCTCCCTTGTTTGGCAGGGAAACCAATATTTTGCCCAGTTTATATACCCTCACTGGTGGATCTAATTTTGGAAAAATGGCATAGCTTAACCTAATAATAGCAAGGGTTTTGCTGTTATATTGAATGGCTTGTTTCTACGGTTGCATTTTCATATAGCAAATTCTAGTTAGAAGTTTATATTAGAAGGTTACTGATCGAGAGGCTAAAAGATTCTCTCAATAAAGTTGGCATAAACACTTGAATTTTATTTTCGGTCTTTAAAAGCTGGATAAAGGCAGAAATGGCTATTTTTCAAGCTTATAATGTGTGATCTACATGAAAGACATGTGAAATACATTCTAATTACGAACCCATGCAAAATTTAACGCATTTCATCTAAAATATTAAACAAAAAATATTTTAAATATTATAATTTTTATTTTATAAGACTACGTAAAAATATATCACAATGTTAATACTATTAATGATAATATGCTATTTTTTATATAAATACAATATAAGAACTGCAAGGATAAAATTTTTAATGCATAACAAATTAATATAATTAGTTTTTCGATAAGTACTGATGGTGAATTATGCATGTATTCATGTTCATAGATCATATGACATGAAGTATTACATAGTGAAAATTAAAAAATATATATAAATTTTCAAATATTTTGAGATATTTAAAATAATTTAATCAAAATCTTAAAGTTAAACAATTTTTAGCGACTATTACGGGAATCGTTGCTAAAGGTTTGACATCTGACAACGAAATTGTTAAACGTCGGAAAAGGTCACGCCTTTTGCGACAATTTACATAAATCGTTGCTAAAGACATTCTTTTCGCGACGATTCAGTAAAACATTCCAAAAAGTTAAACTTTTGGTGACGAATTTGGAAATTGTGACTAAAAAAATGTAACTAAAAGTCAATTTTGTTGTAGTGAATTTTAAAAATTAAATAACTTTATTTAAAATTAAATCTACTTTTCAAGTCTTATTGTGGAAGCATTAGTATGACTTCTTAGAGGAAATGCCCATGTCTTCACTATTATTTAGAACTCATTTATGTCCAACCTTGATTATTTCCTGAGATGCAAATCCCAAATGATAAAGAAAAAATAACACTGATTTGAATTATTTGAAAAATAAACTGGACGCTAAAAGTAGGTTCAGAGAAAATATTTGGCTTGAAATGTTCACTTATCACTCATACACTTCCTGCAATCTTAATGTTTCAAATGAGAAAGAATAGCCTTCAGAAGGATGAAGATTTTAGAGTATTACTTACAGATAGTAGAGACGAGGGAGAGGATGAAAAGGCGAAAAAAGATCAACGATAAATTTTGGGCTCGTAATTTGAAATTTTCGGCCTATTAAATTAGAGTTAATTAGATTAAATTAGTCTATTTGGTTTTATTTAGAATTAATTACAATAATCAAATTTAGTAAACATAAATTAAAATTTAATGAATTTTTTTAACTCACAGTAATAGCTACCACTTTATTTGTCCCGCAATGACTTTCAGTATATTTTTATGGGAAAATAATTGGAAGCTATCATTTTAATGGTTTGGAAACTACTATTGATGAGCTGTTGAGTCAATTATATAAACGAATAATCTATTTTGTGAAAGGAAAACAATTTACAAAGGATTCAAATAAAGAAAAGGATAAATATTTTCAATTAGGATTCAAAAGAAAAGGAAAACCATTTTCAATTAGGATTGAAATAAAATACAAAAACTATTTTCAATTAGGATTGTAATAATTTATTAATTACAAATATTAGACTCATTAGTTGATAAACAATTATTGTTTTTTAAATATTAAATAAGGTTGAGACTAAATTATATTTGAGTTCAAACTTTATCTATTTTTAAATCCAATTAAATTTACTTTAAACTGGAAGAGTGCGAGCATTCTTAGTAGTCACAACAACCAAGCAATGGGAGTTATACCTGATGGATATCCACGACGCTTTTCTATACAATGATCTTGATGAGGAGGTTTACATGAAAATGCCTCCTGGTCTTCATGTACAATGTCCTAGTATGGTATGCAAGCTTTGAAAATCGTTATAGGGGTTGAGACAGACCCCAAGATGCTAGTTTGCAAAATTATCTACAGCTTTGAAGGAGTATAGTTTCCGCCAATCTTTTTCAAATTATTCTTTGTTCAATTTATGATGTCCAGATTAATGTCTTTATCTATGTGCATGATTTAATTATTTATGAGAATGATCATGAAGCTATACAAAAATTTAAAGAATATTTGAGTGAATGTTTTTATATTAAAGAATTAGTTGTTTTAAAATATTTATTGAGTGTAGAAGTAGTGAGGAATTCTAAAGGAATTTTCTTGTGCCAGCGAAAAAATGCACTGCTAGATTACTTGGTGGAAAGCCAACTAATTTTCCCATGGAGCAACATCATGGGCTTGCACTCGTTGATGATAAATTGCTTGATGATCCAGAATATTATAGGCAGCTAGTTGGATGTCTCATATATCTATGTTTTACTAAGCCCGAGCTATCATATTGTGTTCATATACTCAATTTATGCAGCAGCTGAGGGAGGAGCATTGTTATGCTACCTTGCAAGTTGTCGGATACCTAAAAGGAATGCAAGGATAGGGCATTTTGCTACACCATAATTGTGATCTCCAATTGTCTGGGTGATGTGACTCAGATTAGGCTAGTTGCCCACTAACTAGGAGATCACTTACTGGCTAGTTTGTGTCATTGGGTGATTATCCAATTTCTTCGAAGACAAAGAAACAACATAAGGTTTCCAGATCATCGGCTGAAGCAAAATATCAGTTTATGGCTACAACAACGTGTGAGCTTAAAGTTATCTTGTCTAATCTTGGATTGGAACGCTTTAAGCCAATGCATCTACACTGCGATATTCAAGCTACACTTTATATACCTGTTTTCCATGAAAGAATGAAAGGAGTCCTTTTCTTTTTAGGGGTGAATAATGAGCTATAATGATTGTATATATACTTACCGGTGGAATGAGAAAAGGGAAGAAAAATTGAACCCTGCAAAAATTGATACAAGTGCACCTCGTCTTGATAAGATTAAAAAGGTATTATCTAATCTTGTACAAGATGAAAAACAGTTTGTTACTCACTATTTCACTACCTTTAAAACTTTATGGTAAGAAATGTATGTTTGTGATCCTTTACAAGTATGCACATAACTGCTGCCGAAGATACTCAACAACACCAAGAACTGGAGAAACCAATTCAATTTTTGCTTGGACTTGATTCCAATTTTAACTGATTGAGCTGCCAAGTTCTTTGGTTTATGCTTTATAGCAAATCGTTTTGGTTGTAGTTTAGTGACAAAATATTTAAATACATTATTTATCTTTGTACATATTTAGATGTATATGATAAAATTTATGTGATAATTATACATTATGCATGAAATTATGATGAATTTATAATTATAAGATTCATATTGAATTTATGTATTATCCATAAATTGTTCATAATCATTTTTTTTATTAAAACTGAACATTAATAAAATATAAAAAGAAGTACTAACATATATTTTGTTTTTTATGAGATAAGTAGTCGATCTTATAAACTAAAATATAAAGATACATAAACAAACGTGTGGGTACTTGTTAGAGAATAAATTCACTGAATTGACCTGATATAAGAAATTTATTTGAAACGTTACTTATATGTCTATGAAAATTTTCATTGTAATGATTGTATATGAAAAAAAGCTAAAAACGAAACCCTTGAATTATATTCATACAAATAAGGTATTATAAAAATACCTTTTCTTTTTCCTACTGATCACACTACTAATAATACATAATGCAAGGTTAAGTATAACTAAAAAATCACCGACAGAATAATAGCACAAAACAACAGTTTTGAAGTTTCAAGTTCGAAGTGTACACTGGTATGGCTTTGATGCTGGAGCAGTGAATGACTTTAAACAAAAAGCCGTTGATCAGCTGTCTCATCTGCTCTCCTCTCTAAGGCTCTTGGTAGCCACTGGCTAGGTGTAGTGTAAGATGCTTTAAATTAGAATGCACGGTGAGTAGACAATTGAAATGTAATACTAATAAAAGCACGCCGTTGGTTACACCGCCTTCCTGGCTGCTCCGGTGGCTATATATCTGATCATCTGGGCTTGCCCGTGGTCATGTGTTTCTCAAATTAAATTTATCTTTAATTTGTTTTAATCTCTTCATCTCCCCTATCCTTAGCGTGTAGAAATCACGTTATATTCCCATACGTGATTTTCATATCAGGCTTGTCAAGATCTGGAAAGAGTTGTAAGGTTCGTTGAATGAATTACTTTAACGCTTGGAGCAAAGCGAGAAAACTTCACTAATCCAAATGCGTAAAACACTGAGAAGTTTTTATATACTCCAATTTCAAACTGTCAATTTCATGAATTTTTGTGTATGGGATAAGGTTGAATATTGACTTATCAGCTGCATAGAACTGAAAGGAACGAATTAAGAAATCCAAGGAAGATGGTGACTCGCTTCTCCAAAAACATCAAACTGGCGGAGGATTATGATGAAATCCCAATGTCTCCACTATTATTAATCATCAAATGTTGATTATTTCCGGAGATCCAAATCACAAATGATCTTAAAAAGAACACTGATTTCATTTATTTTAAAATTTAGAGTGTTTCTGTCGCTCTCAATCTTCAGTAGAAGACTCATAAACTTCAGCTGGATACTAAAAATAGGTTCAAAGAAAATGTTTGTCTTGAAAAGCCCACTTACCATTCATACGCTTCCTGCAATGTTAATATTTTTTTTCTTGAAAAATGAAAAAGAATTATGATTATAGTTGAACTAAAACGTTATTACAACGAGTTCAAGGCTTTAAGCCTACTATCATATTGCACTATGACCTAAGAACAGAAACTCCTTAAGAAGATAGTATGACTATCCGCATAATAAACAACAACATGAATCAATTATAGGCATTACTGAAGTTTTATCTTCATGTGAAAGCTCATTCACCATTTCTACCATTTGAGAGTTTGGTTTCTCTTCCTAACAGATTTCCTTTTTGCAGATTTAGATTGAACGCAAAAAACGCCAGAGATGTCTGAGACATGGACAATAGCTAGTGAGGTATCACAGTCCCCTGTTTATTCGATATCCCTTGTCCCCTGATTCTCACATTGCCCAACAATTACAGCTGGAGTCAACAAGTTGGCATAATCCATCTGCCAATGCTCCAAATATTGGAAGGTGAAATCATTCACACCACTATATAGATTCTCCACATTATCTACATTGGAATTGTCAAGAGTTATCTTGCATTGGAAAATATGTGTGACAACTTGCTCAGTCCTCAAATCAACTAGTTGATTACCATTGTCTTCATTACTAGTAACTACACCCCAGTACCATTAAGCACACCCACAATGACACTAGTAGTACCATCCTTTGCAAGAAGGCTATCTGTAACAACCTCAAATGTCCCAACCTGCAACAACTTCGTTATTGTCTCCACATTTGTATCAAGCATGCTCGTTTCTGCCAAAGGATCATATTATGTTCCTGCTGCCGAGGCCTTTGCAGTTTCCAATTCATCATTACTGTCGATCAGCCTGTGAGAAATTTGGCTCGTCCCCAATGAAGTTCTCCTATCGGCATTCACAATGCAGACCGTAGGTCTCTCTACAACAACATCAGCAGGTTGAGCAGTAATTGCAATGGTACTCTGTTTTAGAAGATTCTGTGTTGGTGTTTTCGTAGTAGTCTCCAATTGAAAGATCCTCCCAGTTGGTTGCCACTATTTGTTGGAGTTTGGTTTCCAAGGATAAGACAGTTGTATAGTCTTCATAACTACTGCACCTTTATCTCCCACATTTATCGTTGAAAGATTATCCAGAAGGATCGCCAACTTAGGTATCTCAATACACACTTTTACGTAGCCTCAATCCCTACAAATCTTAAGAAAACAAGAGCTTTAAAGTCCTTGTCTCTCTCCTGTCTGATTCTTGTTTGTTGTTGTTCTGTTAAATTTGCTATACCCTCAACATCAGTCACTCCTTCACTCACCAAATCTAACACTCACACATTCTAAGATAGTCCTCAACTCCAAGAGCCCAAGCTCTGTAATTTTCACCAGTTAAAACAGATATATTAGCTTGCACACTTTGATTCATCATAGGAAAGCTTGTACCTGCCATGGTTCGGTTCAATCCAGGTTAGTGAACCGTGTAGCTCTGATACCATTGTGGAAAATCAAAAACTAGAACTTCAAGAACTACAGCGAAACAGAACTACAAATCTACTCCAACCACAAGCTCGAAGATGATTCTGGTCTGCACTCTTCACCAGCAACTTCTGAGCTAAAAGTTTTGCCTTCAATGAATGAAAGCTTTGCTGAAGAACAACATTTGCATTCTATAAGCTAAATATACTCTCTGTAATAGTCACTCAACAGTAACAATGTATGTATCTCTCCAGTGTTTGTAAGGATTCAGGACCAGTGTTTGTGAAAACAAGAAACTATGAAACTTCAAAAAATGAAAATTTTGCGCTTTCAAATCTGCTTCCTTTCCACTCTTAGAAATTTTTCATCATGCCTCTCTACGTACACACACTCATAACAACTCTAAATCAACAGTAAAAGCAAGGAAAAATTGTAAAAACAGATGAAAAGAAGAAGATGATGTTTTTCATAAAATCACTGCTACTGTTCTATTGCAACAAAGATGATTGTTTTGAGCTTTTTCAAGTTAGCTGTTCACACCTTCCTTGCTTGATTACATCAATGGCTCAAAATGAGAGATAAAAACAACTAATGAGTAGGATCTTGACAAGTTTCATCCTCTCATTGGTTCAGCAAGAACAAAAGTAAAGTTGTTGGTTGATATACCAACAAAAACTGACATTGTGATCTCCTAATGATATAAAGCTGCAAAAAGTTAAAAGACAAAAGATGCTTGAAAACTATGTAACAAAAACTGATGCTTGACTTCATTTCTTCAATGCCAATTGTTGCTTTGACTTTAAATTCCTCACCTTTTTTGACTTGTAGGACTTCAATTGCTTCAGGTTTTTTGCTTCAGAAGTTTTCTTCGGACTTCAATTACTCTGCTTCAGGTTTCTGCTACTCTTGCTGCACATCTTCAGATTTTTCATTCTTCTGCCTTCCTTTGCATGTAGCTTCATCCTTCATACTTGTCCTGCTTTGCTCTTCATTCTTGTTCTGGCTTTCAACCATTCTGATTCTAGTTTTTGAATCCAGGCATTTCTGAATTGCTCTCAAAACCATCAACTCTAGCTTCCTTTTAAACACTAAAATCCTGGTTTTCAATCTGCTTCTCTTCTTCACTCTCATTGACTGTGCAAATTCCTCCACAAGCTCCAACATAGCAGGCTGCATGAAGCAACACATGTCAACACCTAGTAGCCTAATCTGGAGGTGGAATATGTAGCTACGAAGCACTCATTTGCTTATTGCAGAGATCAACCTAAATGAAATAATTTCATGCTAGTTGAAACAACCCAACTTGTACTTGAGTTCAGACTGCTTTGGAAACCTAAATAGCTTCAAGGATTCATAATATGAACATAATGTGGAAAGTTTACTAATCTTTGCTGAGACGAGTAAAGTTCATTTTAAAGGAACCATAAATTCACATCATTCATCAAGAACACGGGGAAGCAAAAATAATACAACTTATAAGTCATCTTAATTTTGCATCAAAAATTACCATTAAAAGCTATCCCAAACTCTTCATTCGAAGCAAGCTTATTGACAGATGGATTATAGAAAATCTTTAGCTTCTCACCCTATAGATTGATAATTAGTAGCATTTCAGTCCGAGACTATGCCATACGAAAGAAAACAGCAGAGCTCATTCTGCTTTTGAAGTGAACATCTTACAGAAGTTGGGGGTAGACCATTCATGGTTTTCCAATACACAAGTGAAATCCCACGTTCAAAGGTCGCCGAAGTAGGAAGTTTTATCCTGGAAGAACGATCCATCCAAAAAAGGTCAGCTTTTTAGAAGGGAAGACCAAAGATATCGATGCTTTCACTGATGAATCAAGATTCCATTTACTACAAAACCAGAGATGTTTCTTTTCTTTTTCCAATTTTAAAGGCAGAAGCATTAGGGAAGAACATCCTTCAATAATATATAAACATTCCAGTCCTTGAAATCTAGTGCTAATGAACCAGAAAGAAGAAAGTGATAAAACGAATGAAAGTGATTCATACACATCAATTTCCTCCGAAGGAGTTGTGGCAAGTACAGCTGCTGCAGTTACTTTCTTATAAATCTTTACTGTTCTGTTTGTCTTTGTGAATCTCCTTGGCACTGAAGCTCCAAGAAAGGTACTAGCTGCAGAAAGGCATCAAGTGTAAGTAGTTTGGTTAAACTTAAATTCTTGCTTCACTTCAATTTTGTTACATAGTAGATCAAATATGGAAATCATTGTACAATCAAGTTCTAATGTTCTTGGCATCAGCTTATGGATTGTCATAGATTAGAAAAGTTGAAAAACAAAAAACATATTGGACCCGATAAAGATCTTCATAGATGTTCATAAAATTGTCATGGTAAATTTATTCAGTGCTTAATTGTTCAAGACGTAGATATGAAGTTCTTTTCTGTTTTATATAATTTAGGAATTTAAGGAAACAAATCAAGACATTCCCAGAATATGTAGCACTAGCTTTGAAGATTTAAGGGAAGTTTTATAACACATATGAACTAATCCTTCGTCTGCCTCTTTTCCTATTTCTTTGTAGACTACAATAAATCTGCAGCCGATATAAAGAGGTAGATATATGATATTTAACAGTTATTACACAGATGTTATCACGTAGACAGCTTTACAGCTTTCAACCCTTCATTTAGAATTCTATCAGTTAAATAGAATGGAAGAGGGACAGGAGCCTTATGTGCAACTTATCAATCTCTCAATTGTTTAACATGTTAAAGACTAATCTTTAAACGAAACAAGTGAAGAGGGAGATGTCTGATACATTCTTGAAACTAAGGAAGTTCTACAGTAAGTTAAAAAAGTAATCAATCGACAATCAGTAGTCTTAAAGGTATCCAAACCATACTTGAAGAGGAATGTTGTTTTTATAGGGCTGAAGCATAATACGTAAATAAAAGAGAAGAGAAAGCAAAGGTTTTGGCGTAGAGCACCATTATAACACCATTATATTATTGAATAGAAACTTGTCAATTTATACAGTTTTTCTCTAATTCAAATTCAAAAATAAGATAACATCTAATCTAAATCAGCATAGAATAAAATCTAATTTATTTGATGGCTATCACAATAATATCTCTAAACTGATTCCTAAAATCAAACTCTAAATATCATAATCAAATTTATCTAAGACCTAATCTTTGATCAATTATTTCGTAGGAATCTGCAAGCCTAAGGGATTTTCCAACAAGGAACTACAATCTTAACAAAAACTCTCTTGCAGTTTAACACTACAAATGCAATTTGGAAGAAATGAACGAAAATAGTTTCTGATAAAAAGTCAATTAGAGGGAGATTAATGAACAGAAACAGCTGAAAGGGATCTACCAAGAGCTTCTGAGACGCATTGGTTTGCGTTAGCACTAGCAACCGACCTTGTTGTACCATAGGATTGCCATGGGGAGGTAAAGATAGATGAATAGCAGATGCCCTATTCACACCACTAATGATGCTTTAACAGCCCACGAAAAGGAAAGAGAGAAGAGGCAGTTAAACCTAAAGAACTATCTAACTCTAGTATTACTACCTAATTCTTACACATATATTTAAAAGAAGAACCTTTTTAACATTCTAATTAAAGTTTGATTCAAATCCAAAATCGTTCTAATGTGGGTTGCAATACTTGCATTTAGAGAGGGTTGGCATAATAATCAGCATGCTTTCGAATACTCAGCTAGACATGGCCAAGAATGGGAGCCAAGATCCTCTATCCATTTTATCCTGTCCCTACCCTGTCATATGAATCTCAGTTATCCATTTATGTGAATTTCGCATGGGTCTCACATAAATAAAAGACTGAGATTCATGGGACAGGATAGAGACATGATAAAATGGACAGAGGATCTCATCCCCAAGAATGCTGGCAACTTGACATGACTTGGTATGTTATGAGGTTACTTCAAGTTGTGGGTTTGGCAACTGAAATAAAATTACCTACTCGGAAGCAAAGAATGGCGGCGACGATCAAATAATATTAACTAATCTATATACGTAGTTGTAATTTCATCAGTTGTTGCAGTTAAAATTTCAACATTACTTTCTTATTGATACCAAAAATAATTATAGAAGAATTAATGTGCAAAAACTACACTGTTTGTTTCAACTGTCGAACATAACTAGTTCAAAAACTTCGTAACAGTACTGTGGAACGACGTGGCAGTTATACCCCTGGTCCTAATCTGGGTTGTAATATCAAGTCCATATAAACACCCTTCATAAATGGATGGATTCATATCAAACTCCATCATCATCGTTGCAAAAATCATGGCTGTGAGTAAAGTATCCGATCCTGCATTATGCAACTGTTGGCAGAGTGATTGAACCCAAGTTTGCTACATTATTCCATGACATTTTCATGGTTTTTGTTATACTTTCCGGCTTCTTTTATTGGATATTATGCCTAATTTGACCAAAGAGCATGTGTTTTGAATTAATGTGATTTGAGGGTCAAATTGTCATAATTAATTAACAATTGCACTCCCTTAATTTGTAGGACATTTGATATTAGGAATTATTACTTTTCATTGCAGGTCTGAAGGGGAGTAAAGCTAACAAAAGAAAAGTATAACCAACAAAGAGATAGAAGCCATGAGATGACTCGGCGAATCACTTCGCAGTGCGCATGAAAGAGAAGACACGTCGCGACTTGTGCCAGTTCTTACGTCGCGATGCATCACAAGCAACGGCACGTCGCGACAAACAAGTAGAAGTCTCACGTCGCGACGTCAAATAATTCCTTCGTCGTGATGTCCAGACGGAAACCCGAACTGTAAATGGATATTTCACTCACTGTACTAACCCGACCCAATCTGTCATACATAAACCTTGCCAAATTAGGTTACGGGGGATATCATCTTGGAGTCGATTTAGAGCAGCAGATAGAGGGAGGAGAGACGTGCGAAGATAAGAAAAAAAAAGAGAGATTCACGACCTCACCCCAGGGTTCCCTTCGGGGTTCCCTGGGGACGATTTCTTCTTAGTTTTTATATTTTTGCTTATGTCTTCTTCGTTTACCGCCGACTTCCACCGTGGATAACCTGGGTGCATTGCGAGTTGTGAGGCTTCCAGTTGCTATGCGTGGCTTGGCATTTATTTTCCTGTTGAAGATGCAGTGATGGCTGGAGTTTACCGAGATTCAAAGGGGAGTACCTTAATCTGTAGTTAGCTATTATTTATGAATGCCTAGGTCTAGGTTTGGAAATTGTAGTGAAGCTGCCGACTATGGTTTAACATTTAATGTCTTGTTTGGATTAGTAGTTTACATTGCCATGTTTAACTACATTATTATGAACAGCCGAGTTGGGGTTTATTGTTTTGTAGTTAGATTTGCTTGATTAGAGTTTAATCGGGTGTTGAACAATGTAATGTGTTATGGATTTGTTTATGTAGAACTTTGAGCTTAAATATATGTAGTCGCATATATGTCCATT
>JANVCL010000005.1:3361230-3372240 GCA_026546855.1 Erythroxylum incrassatum | reverse complement strand
TTGGCTAATTACGACCCTGTCAATTGCACAACGAGCTCTTATTGCAACAACCAACAAGATAATAATATGAATAAAAACAGAGAATGAATAAATACTGCAGAAATTCCAGAATAACAATAAAGTTTAGATCTCACAACACATAAGAACTTGAACTTGATTAAACCTTGCTAGACTAAAGGAGGTTTAGCCACTCATGGCTATACAAAGCATGCAAAATAAGAAAGAAGAAATCTGCCCTAATCTGTCAAAAGAAAACCCAAAAACTGATCTCCCCAAGCCTTCTGTCGCAATCCCTTTATATCTGTAGAGTCCTTCTCCCTGTGGGAAAGAAACTAGGTTAATCGATTAGAGTCTCTAACATTCCTCCCTAATCCCAAAAGATCTTGCTCTCCAAATCTGAAAAAATATCCAACTTAAGAGTCCAGTCATGTTTCTAATTTTGTATCATGCGTTTGTTCGCGTGCGTCCTTAAGCCGTAGGCACGGCTTACTACGCAAAGTCTGAAGTCAGACCAAAAATTGCGGTTAAGCAGCTATAGCCCAAAACTTTAAGTGACAGCAGCCCAAAATACATAGAACTAAGTAAATTCCACCCTTTCCTCATTAATATTTACCCAAAACGTCAACAAAATCATTAATACAAATATTCACACCATCAATAGACAACGTGCAACGTGCAAAAGATGATCTTAATGAAGATTATGGATAAAGATCTTAAAATAACATCTTAACAAAGTAAAGATCGAAGATTATCTGCAATATATCCATTGAAGCAAGCACCAGTCGACCAGAGCATCACAAGACGACTGAGAACTAACATATTTGTCAAGTGGGGCTTAATCAAGTCGACTAGAACATTGCAAGGCGACTAAAAATAGGAGAACAGTATGTTGGATAATCATTCCAGTCAACTAAAATCACTCTAGTAGACTGATCGTGGAGCAAAGATGAAATTTTTCATTAAAACATTGGTTTCAGTCGACTTACACATCTCGACCAGTCGACTAGCATTACATCTGGTCTTATTCTGACGAAGTCAATTGATTACAAACGAGAAGAAAATCATTCACAACGTCTATGAAGCAATCTTCAACAGCTAATAGATGATCTACAACGTCTATATTAATCCAGAAGCCTGCAAATAAATAGAGGAACATCAAGAGATCAATTAGTGCAGAACATAGCAAAGTATACTGATCATCTTTCATAATCATCGTTGTTATTACTCTAAATTTCTCTCTGCACATTCAAGTGTATCTAGCTATATCGAGCTTTACTTCAATTATTTATTATCCTTACTGTAAGCTTAGTGATTAGAGGAGATTCACTAGTAAGGTAGGATTTGTGACGGAAGACAGATCAATTGTGAGGTTAGCTTGAACCGGAAATCAAGTGGGTTGTAAAAGTTCGCATTGAACTAAAAAATATGCAGTAAAGTGGTTTGCCAAATCCTAAGTGGGAACTTAGGTAGAGGGCGTAGGTCTTAGCACCGAACCTCTATAAAATCAGTGTTTGTCTTTCTTCCCTATACTCTTTATTTAATTTATCTGATTGTTTTATGTGTATTAATTTGTTGTTTTTGTGTAAAACTTTGAGAGAAAGTTTCATTGATCTATTCAACCCCCTTCTAGATCGCTTTTAGGGATGTATTAGAGAATATATAAAATCAATTGAGTTGGCCTCACACAACAGCTTCAGAACTGCAGCTATGCCAGAGACTAATCAAAGTTCGTTGAGTTATAACTCCATCGATGATATTAACAAAATCGATGATAGCCCCTGGTATAATTTCGACGTTAACTTGTACTTTTTTGAAATTGAGAAGATTTTGCCAGGACAACGAAGAAAGTTCGCAGTTACGATAAACCAAGACGATTATGGGGTTTTTACACTTGAGAACTCCAAACCCCTCACCATTCGTTCCATCAAATCCGTAGGAGTGGTTAATTTTACTATCAACCCAACACAGGATTCTACCCTCCCACCAATCCTCAACGCCTTTGAGGTTCTCCGAGAACTCTTAACAAAGCCAACCACAAACCAAGCGGATGGTAAGTCACTATGTTTACAACTTTGCATTTTATTTTAATTTATGAGATACTCTTTTGGTTAGAAATAGTAAACATAAATATTATAAATAAAGATAGTGTGATAAAATTAACTTTGCTATAGAAATAATTATGATTTATGTCTTTTCAAATTTAGAAATTAAATATATTTAATTATATGTAAATATGATAGTATGATAAGAGTTTTTTAATATTAAAAGTATAAACATAACTTTTCTTGTAGTATTTTATATAGAGTCCAGTAATATTATAAATGTAGTGCTGTTATAATAAAGGTATATCTTGTGTTTTTTCATGTTTGAAAACACCTATATCCTCTTCTTTTACAATTAATAAAGTGATATCAAAGTCCCTCGTTTAGATCTTAGAATTAAAAAAAAAATCCAAAAGAAAGCTTCATTGAACGTGTAGAAAAGACTGTTTTTAATATTGTCCTTTGGGTTTGCAAAGAAAAAGTAACCTATCGAAAAAGTGTGTCCTAAAATAAAACTATACAAAAGGTTATGAAGAATAGAAGAGATCTTCAAAAGATGTGAGTTTAAGAAGAAATCTTCTTAAAAAATACAACAATATCAATAATAATAGTTGAAATTTAAAATAATAGAAATTTATTAAAAAATAATGAATATGCATCAATAATAGATTTGAACAAAACAAACAAACAAATAATAATCAACTAAAATATTTTTTAAAAAGTTTGACTAATTATATAAACCTATTTCTTCAAGAAATAAGAGCAAATAATTTTATTGTAGTGATCAATCATTAATTTAAAGATTGCATAATCTCTTATATATAAAATAAGTCCACACAAGTATAATTCATTATAAATTTTAGACAATACATATATGACTTGTTCGTTTACCAATTCAATCATAACTTAACATTGATTATGACAAATCTTATAATTCTTCACTTCAATGTGTTTATAGAGGAACACGTCGTATAATATGGTCGTATTTTAGGCCATGTTCAAGTTGATGAATTATGATAATAATGATGTTTGGTGCCATTATTACAATAATTTTAGAAAAACTTAATTAAATCTTGGAGATATGAAGTTTGAATAAGTTAATTTAATTGATTTGTAATTTATCTAGATGATAATCATGTAATTATTAGAATTAAAAATTTGGAATTTGATTACATATTAGTGAAACTAATTGAACTTCTTGTGCTGTTAAGACAACAAAAAATATATGTTATTATTGCTTATTTACTTGCTCAAAAGAGTGATCAGATGTGTGATATAATATACTCTCTCTTGTGTATACGTGTATAATTTATAAGAAAAAAATACAAGTTGTTGCCAAACTTGCTCGTCTGTTCTATTCTTCCTCTACTTTCAGCTTTATTCCAAACATATAGCTCGTTTTTCTTTTGACAGAGCTACAAATGCTACCATTAATAAATAGCTACTAGCATACAAAATTAAGTTTGGGATTCTAAACTGTTTTATGTCCTTATGTGATACGACCTCACTGTTGATAGCTTGGAAAATTAAGTTCGAGAGTTGTAAAGTTTCTTATGTTTTCATGTGCTCATTAGTAAAAGGTAGAATGATGTAATAAAATTTTTTCATCAAATTCTTCTTTTTTTATTTAATATCATCTCTCTAAATTTTATTATAAAATAATATTTATATTAAATTACCATGACTCTGAATTAACTTAATATAATATTTATATAAAAAATTATGTGTTTAAATTTTTTAATAGTATTTAATTTTAAATGCAGATTAAATTGACAATTCTTACAATATCATAGTCAATCTTTCAAGAATTAGATATCAATATAAATCATTTCCTAAATATGAAACAATTTCTCTTAATTTCAAATTTTATTAAGAATTTGAAATATTAAATAAAAATAATCAACCTTACCAACTCATGCAATAACATAAACATTAAAAATTTCAAGATCTAACATATGATGTCTCATTGATTATTTAACAAAAATATGTTATCTTATTGATTGTATACTAAACAATTTTTATAACACGGCTTACAATAATTAAAAGTTAGAAAATTAGCTCTATTTAATTTTCTTGTTATTATGTTATATCAAAATAACCACATTATCTAATTAAAAGGAGTATCTTAACAATAATTCAATTTATTTGTTAAAAATAGTTTTAAATAAATTAAATTAATAAAGATATTGATTTTAAAAAAAATAACACTTTTTCTTTATTATTGTTAAAACTACTTAACATGATTTAAAAAAATCAGTTATTATCTCTTATAAAGTTTAGGTTATTATGAATTTATAATAGTGAAATATCATTTTTTTAATTCTTGCTTACACCTTTTATATTATGAACTTCCACTTTATAAATTATAAATTACATAGCACTAACGAATTTATTACTAAATCATATTATTTATATATTTTTTAATTTATTTATAAATTATATAGTCATGCAAAGTTAAGTTTGAAAATAGTGAGGTTTTTTATATTTTCACGCGCTACAATATCGCAGTTGATGCTATGATGGACATAAAGCATATCTACAAGATTAATAGATTAATAGAATAGACTGGCAAGGAGATCCATGTTTGCCTTCAAGCTACATATGGACCGGTTTCAGTTGCAGCAGTAATGATAACAGTACTAAACTTTCAAAAATAATCTCCTTGTGAGTTTACATTAGTTTTGAACAAGTAATCTTTGATTGTAAATAAATGGAATATTATATTTTGCACACCACCAAGCAAGCATGTTAAAGTTTTGGAAGTGTCTATCTGTCGGCGTCAGATCCTCTGGTTCACTTTTTGTGGACCAACTCTATGCCACTCCATCTGATCTATCCATTTGCGTGGGATCTATATAAATGGATAAGTCAGATGGAGTGACATAGAGTAGGTCCACAAAAAGTAACCAGAGAATCTGGTCCCTATCTAACAAGTAGAGATATTTCAATTACTTATTCGGTTCAACTAAATCGTGATCAGGAACCTCAGTTCAAGTAACTTGAGAGGAGAGATAACTTCAGCGTTTTCAAATCTCCAAGCAATGCAGAACTTGTATGGACCAGTATCTTTTATTTTGCTACTCATAGTATCAATTATGAATCCAAAAAATAATATATCAATTCATTTTATTTAGGGACTTGTCATTCAATGAATTGAATGGGACAGTGCCTGAATTTTTGGGAAAACTTCCAAATTTGACAGTGTTGTAAGTTGATAAGATTTTATTCTTCCATAGAAAGTTTTTCTCTCAGATGTATAATTGATTATTATTATTTGTTTGTATTTGATGCAGAAATTTAAATGAGAATAAACTATCTGGTGTAATTCCTCGAATTCTTATTGAAAAGGCCAACATTGGTCTTCTAAAATTAAGGTTTGATACTTCTCTACAATTTTCATCGCTTCATATAATGTACAAGGTTGTATCAAATTTACTTGTTCGTCAATTATATGTTACCCTAAAACATGGATTGTGTTTTTTACGCTGCCCTGATTAAATACCAGCTTTGATGGTAATCCAAAACTCCGCCTGACTGCTCCTTGTGAGAAAACGAAAAAAAGCTTGATCCTTCCACTTGTTGCATCCGTTGTTTTAAACCTGGTGTTTTTCGTTCTAGGCACCATGATTATAATAAGGATAAAGAAAAGACACAGAGGTAAATTGCGTTCTTTTGTTTTTTAGATTTTTTGAGTAAACTACTGTCTTGTAAAAGCTGGGATAGCAAATCTTTGTCATTTTCTCTACAGTCACCAAATGCAGTAAGGGTTCATTACTAAAATCAAAGAATCCTTCCCTTACATACTTTGAGATTATTAGCATTACTAATAATTTCCGAGAACTGATTGGAGAAGGAGGATTTGGAAAAGTTTATCTTGGCAACCTGAGTGATGGCAATCAAGTTGCAGTCAAGTTGTTGTTGAATCATCCAAGCAAGGAGATAAAGAATTTTTGACAGAGGTTAGATATAATGAAAAGAAAAACAGTTTTCTTGAATTGTTGTCAAGGTTACATGGGAGATGTGTGCATAAGTAGTTTTTAATAACCATGACAATTCTTGAACATGCAGGTTGAGCTCTTATTAGTTGTTCATCACATAAGCTTGGTCCCTCTGTTGGGTTACTGTAACGAAAAGGGAATTATGGCACTTGTGTATGTTTATATGGAAAATGGGAACTTAAAACAACACTTGTCTGGTAATTAACCATAAACAAAGTAAATTTCGATATTTTCTCATTGGCCAACCTTCCATTTATATTGAAATGATTGTCAAATTTAATTTCCTTGAAAAAAAGAGTTCAGATTTTCTGTCCAGTTTTACTCTATCATATTCTGTCTCATAGAATCTTAACCATTTATTTTGCGGACCCCATGTGGGTCCCATGCGAGACCTACATAAATAAATGACTGAAATTTATTGGACACAATAAGACACCATAATATTAGATAGAGGATCTGAATTCCGAAAAAAGGGTACTACTTTATGTTTTGTAGGTTCAGGAGCAGACATTATAAGTTGGGAAAAGAGACTCCAAATTGCAATAAATGCAGCACATGGTCAAGCTCTGTCATAAATAATTCTTCACAGATTTCATGTAATTATGTTGGAAGTGTAGCTAATATCTCTAATTAAAGTTACAGGGTTGGAGTATCTACATAATGGTTGCAAGCCACCAATTATCCATAGAGATTTTAAGTCTTCTAACATCTTATTAACTGGAGACCTGCAAGCCAAGATATCTGATTTTGGACTGTCTAGAGCACTCACAACACTTAAAGACACCCATGTCACAACTCAACCTGCTGGCACTTTTGGGTATCTTGATCCATCGTAAGTGTAAATAGTTTGCTTTCATAAAAATAGCCTGATTAAACAAAATCAAAGTGATCGTAACTTCTCATCTTTATCTGTATAAAGGTGCCAATCAGGAATTTTCAACAAAAAAACTGATACTTACAGTTTTGGGGTAGTTCTCCTTGAGTTAATAACTGGGAAACCAGCAGTAATAGAAGACGTCGAAGACGACCCTTGTCACGTAATTCAGTGGACTGATTCGTTGAGAAAAAGAGGCGATATCAAGAGCATAGTTGATCCAAAGTTACAAGGTGAATTCAATCTCAGTTCTGCCTTGAAAGCTGTGGAGACAGCAATGTCCTGCGTCGCACCAAATGCAGCACAAAGGCCAGATATGAGTTCTGTACTCGCTAGGCTGAAAAAATCTTTGCGCATGGAGATGGAGATGGCCTCAGGAGATGATGAAAAGACAGTGAACTGCACAACAGCTTTGTTGAATCAACAAGATACGAGTCAAATCTCCTATTCTCCTTATGATGCGTGTCAAGCTAACACAATCTGACATTGTGAAGTAACAAAAAAGTAGAGGGGATTGTGTGCCCTGATTTACACTGTAGTTCTCCTTCCATAAAGAAAACTTAATTAAGTTTGTATCTATTAATTTCGAATTGGAATCCAACCCTTTTGCCAACTCTACGTCATAGGGGTTCTGAAACCCTAATTTGTGGACTGTCTAGTGTACCCTGCATTTAGTGTAAGGAGAACTACAGGCTGGCGAATTCAATGACCTGATCTAGGGGAAGGATAGGAAAGGACTCCATATTTATTGAAGGCTTGTCAACTTTGAAATTTATGAGCTTCCAAGTAGAAGTAGTATACCAAAAGTATATGATTTCTCAGTATACCTAAACAACTGGACATGATTTATGACTCCTGACATTTGTCATGGACTTTGCTCTCAAGTAGACTCCTACTCTCCATGTGTTAAATATCAACAGTAGGTACTGGTGAGCTTTTATCCATTTTTCTTACCTTTCCATTTTTATGACTTTTGTTTCATTCACTTTCTCCTTTTTAACTAATGTTTACTACGAGACTCGAAAAACAGGAAAATGAGAATAATGTCATCTCTAAGAAAAGCCTGATTTGATATTGTTTTCTTGCAATTTTATATATTTTTAAGGATATTTCATATAATGGTTATAGAAATTATAAAAGAGATGGATCTTTCATCTGATTGTATTTATTTATTAAAAATATGTGTTATTATGAATTATAAAAAAATATTTAATTTGTAACATACAAAATATTTTTAAATAATTTAGACTTATCTTTTAAAATGAGTCAATTATAAGAAAAATTGCATCTTTATCTATTATAAAATTATTTTTAAAAAAACAATATCACTTGAAATAAAACATGTAGTGTCTTTGTTTAGGGTCTATGTAAAAGGGTTTTATTATAAGAAAAAGGGTTCTGAAACCCTTAGTTATGAACTGCCTAGTGTGCCTTGCTTTTACAGTGTAAGGAGAACTAAAGGCTGGCGAATTCAATGACCTGGTCTAGGGAAGGGAACTCCACATTTATTGAAGGCTTGTCAACTTTGAAATTTATGAGCTTCCAAGTAGAATTACTATACCAATTGTAAATGATTTCTGAGTAGGCCTAAATAGCTGGACATATGATTTACGTCTTCTGTTTTCTCTCAAGTAGACTCCTACTCTCCTGTCTCCATGTGTTAAATGTCAACGTTCAGTACTCAGCCGGTGAGCAATTTTATATTTCTGCGACTTTTGTTTCATTCACTTTATCCTTCGCAATGTTCACTACGGGGTCTCGAAAACTGAGCTTTAAGCAGAGGAAGTGATAATAATGCATCTGAGTAAAGCTAGATTTGTGATTGTTTTATATCGTACTAATTATTTTATGTGTAACAGAATTCGTATGATTTTTTAAATTCTTTTAGTAAAAATTACTTATAAAATGTAATATTATAAAATACTTTTTAAGTAATTTGAAATTACAAAACATCTTTTAGAATGTGTTTAAAATTACAAAACTTCTTTCCAGGTGTGGTTATGACTTACGAGCCTCAATGTAGCCACCCTATACTAAATTCAATCAACAGTCATGTGACTTCTTATCTGATACTTCACAAACCCAAGACCTTGATATGCTTCTTAGAGGCCTTCTGAAGGAGGACCATCAAGCCCAACAATTTCTATCGTGAAGGAGCCCATTCAAGCTCACAATGAAGCTATAGGTTTTGCTCAAGCCCTTTGGGACTTACAAATGCATGATTTTTGAAGTCCATTCTCCTGATGTTATTTCAGTAGAAAAATCCAGCTTATGTTGCACTCTTTGATGATATTTGAAGCCCAAGATCTCAGCTCAAGTATGACTCAATTTCGGTTGAAGATATTTGGTGAATAAATGCATTTATCTTATTTTATTTATCCCTTATGAGACTTAAGTTCCAGGTCAATTTTAATTACTTAGTTTCCTTAATTATGTCATTTTATTGTTTTTTAATGGTTGAAGAGAAACTGGCGTATGGTTCTCCATCCTAACCCTTCATTTGCTTTTATTTGCTTTTATATTACATTGTGAAAACTCTGATAGAAATCAGATTATCAACTTCAAATCGTGAGAGAGATTTGCTTTTGCAAGTTATCATCTTTAATTGGGTTTTGTTAGTTTCCAAAAACTATCAATTGGGTTTTGTGTGTAGTCCAAAACCACTCAATTATCTTTCCTTTTTCACCTGATCATTCCCTTTCATTCATCTAATCTTCCATTTCAGTCAAATTCTTCGCATCAGCCCCTTTGCACCATTTTCCGAAAATCTGTCCAGATTCCTAATCCAGAACGTCCAAAACAAGAAAAATCGTATCTTTTTTCTGCTCATTATTTCGACAAAAGCCCTTCATCAATGTTGTAGTTCACTTCTTGAAATTCAATTTGGCCTTAAGAACCACCCAAAAATGCTCAGCCTATTGCCCATAAATGGACTTTGAAATCATCTAGTCTGCAGTCACGATTTCCAGAACATAGTCGAATTAAAAAATTTATAACTTTTCACCTGTTGATTTGATTAACAAACTTCCTTCACCAAAGTTGTAGCCCACATCCTATTCTACAATGTGGTTTCAAGAATCACCTCAAATTCCAAGCCATTTATCCGAAATTCACCTTACAATCTGTTTGTTCGTTTGTACTCGAGAAATTCCAAATTTTTCCAAAACTTCAAGCATCACCTCTAAACACCACAGCAACCACCACGCCATCATTTGGTATCAGAGACAATAGAATTAAACATCCTGGACCTTTTCCCTAACCCTTTTATTTCCAACGATCCAAAAACACCAAAAAAGCAAAAACACTATGTCCGCCAGTGACAATCAAGATTTGACAGCCGCGTTTGATAGGATGAGGCTTGAGAAGGAGGCCTTTAAAGCCAAAAATGAGGCCTTAGAAGTTCTTGTTCGCAATTCTCCATTAGTCTTTGGGTCTATGGAGGCTCCACAAGAACATGTTGAAGATGAAGAAGACGAAAGGCCCTTTGTTATAGCCCATAGAGAACTACCAAGAGGAAGAGGGAGAGGGCAATACCATGGCATCGGGAGGATAGCCGTAAGGAACCTCCCAGAAACGCCACCTTGGCAACAAGAGAGGTAAGAGGAGTTATTTAAAGGAAGTAGTCGATCTCATAGGCTAAAGTATAGAGATACTTAAACAAACGTGTGGGTGCTTGCTAAAGAACAAGTTCACTGAACAGACCCGACATGAGAAATCCATTTGGAACATTACTTATATGTCTATGGAATTCTCATTGTGATGATTGTATAAGTGATCCTTTAACTTGAGATCATCAATTTATCTTGTATGGGGATTGCTATGTTTTGATACTACTCGTGATATATTTTATCAAAGGTCGTTAAACGGTAATCATTGGATATAGCATGAATTATATGTAGATAGTTGAATGATCAAGATAGAATTTATCACCCTAAAGTAATTAGGAAGAATGTTCCGTTGTTCTCGATTAATATTGATTCGGGAAATCCTTGGCTAAGGTAGAATGATATTTTGTAAATAATTTACAAAATATCATTAATTGAATCAATAGCTAATGGCAGAGAACTAATATAATTAGACTCAAAATAGAGTAGAC
>JANVCL010000005.1:3342674-3361130 GCA_026546855.1 Erythroxylum incrassatum | reverse complement strand
CTTGGGACTAACACTGGCAATCGCACTTTCAAGCTGCCTGATCCAATGTACTACATCAGTTGATTGCTTTACTTGTGGTTAACTGATTATTAAGTGTAATCCGTTCATAATTTGAGAGATTGGAAAGTATGAAATGATGATTTTTGGTATAATGAAAATCAGTTAGTTGAATTGTTTTTCTTTCTTCATCTTCTAACTTAGGAATGTTAATCTACCAATACCAAATCACATGGTGATTGAATTTGATGAGCTTGGATTTAATTAATTAATAAACCTCAATTTGATCTAATAAATTATATTAAGAAAAATATTAGTTAATTGCTCATTCGATTAAATTTTATTTTTATATAAATAATATTATATATTAAACGAATTACATTTTAATTTAATTTCAATGTTTGAATCAAGTTCAAATGTGAGAGTAATTTATATCAAACGTAAACCAATTTTTATTAATGTTTTAAAATGAGAGATTTAAAGTTTAAAAAGTTCAAATGCATTGAATCGTCACAAAACCAACTAAAAATTAAAGAAAATTACATAATTTCAAATATGATTGAAAAAGATTATTCTTATTAATTGAAGATTTTAAACTTTATTTGAAAAAAGATTGTTAAATAGAAATTAATTGATTTATTTTGTTTTATAAGAATTTATTAATTTATAAAAATTGATTGATTAATTAATTGATTAATTGATCAGTTTTTAATAATAAGAGTTCTGATAGTAAATTAAACCTAAAAATTGATAATTTAACTAAAAAATTAAATAATTTAAAGTTTTTACAGTTGAATTTTTTAATCATTAAAATTTATCTTATTAGGATTTAAATTTTTTGCATTTGTTTGGCAAGCTCAAAATGAGTTCGAATTAAATTTAATCATGCCTCTTTGTTTTTAACAATTGAGCTTAAACATATTAAAACTAGGTTCAGTGAACGCGCATACACCGAGATGCAACCCAACAAAACGTAAGTGAACGTGAACGGCATCACTAGATCATGCTGCTGCAAACAACCGAAATGAAGGGTCCAGATCCGATCAAGTCTCAGAGACCATCATCATCGATCTCACCTTCCAGTGGGCCCAGCTGACACTGCACACACGTTATAAATAAAGCTCTTCTTTGAACCAGAAGATCTCAGTAACAGAGATCGAAAGTTTACACTGACATTTGATCTCCCTTACGACAATGTCGTGGCAAACTTATGTCGATGACCACCTCATGTGTGACATCGACGGCCACCGTCTCAGGGCAGCCGCCATTCTCGGCCACGATGGCAGCGTCTGGGCCCAAAGCTCCAATTTCCCTCCGGTCTGCCCCATTCTATTCTCTCTAGATCTGTTTGTTTTTAATAACATTTTTGGAATTGGTGATAAAGATTCAAACTTTTTGGGATCTGATTATTGGGTATTTTTCTTTTTTGTCCCCTTAAGTACCGGAAAATCAACCATTCCCATTTTGCTTACTTTAGATGGACTAGTTTGGTTGATTCCTTTTCCGTTTTACAATTCATTTTCGTGGTATAATGTTGAGCTGGTTTCAAATTGAAAACTTATAGTTTGGGTGCACAGAACACAATAGATACGTGTTTCTGGGAAAGCTCCAATTTTAGCTATAAAATCCTGATCAAATTCCCAAATTTGGAAGCTCTCTAGCTGCAATTTGATGTTTACATTATGTTCAAAGTATAGTTCTTGTTGAATGTTGGAACTATTGCTTAGGCTTGTACACCATGCCTGTTGTCGTATTCTTTTGCTTCTTTGAAACTTACATGCAAATATCATATATCAGAGTACAATATGGAGTCTTACGTTGATTCATAAATTATGGTCATAAGCCTACATTATGGGGTTGGAGAGTGGAAGCTAACAAGGAATGAAGAGCGTTACGTGATTTTGGTTTACTGACTATAAGATTCCTGTGTGGTTCATTTACAGTTTAAGCCTGAGGAGATTTCTGCCATCATGAAAGATTTTGAAGAACCTGGATCTCTTGCCCCAACTGGGTTGCACTTTGGTGGCTCTAAGTATATGGTGATCCAGGGAGAGCCTGGAGCTGTAATCCGTGGAAAGAAGGTAACTAGTTGTCAGATTATTCCTACAAGCTACGTGTCCATGTCGAAATTTCAGTACTAAGTTTGTGATACATATTCTTACCGTGCGGATCATCTAAGATCGATTTATATGAAATCATTACTATATGCCAGATTCAGCATTAAAGGGAAACGCAATCTAGGATCCTTGCTTATACATTTTTGGGTTTGATGTCATTAAGTTGGCAACCTAAAATCCCCTTTTACCATTCAAATAACAGGAAAGCATTGCAAATCACTTTTTTTTTTTATCAACTAAAAGTTATTTATCACTTTTTGCTATGATTTTCTATTCCATTGATTCCTTGACGACTGAAAAGCAGAACACTTGGATGACAGGCTATCTGTTTTGATGAAGTCTTATAGAGATGTGTCCCCTGTAGTTGGGTGTTTCAACAATATATATTGTGAGCTCCACTCCCTCTGTTGGACCCCCTTAGGACCTAATAATATAATCTTCTGATTTGCTTTATGATAATCATCCTTCGCCTTAGGCGCATACGATGTACCAAGGTAAACTATTGTCGTTTGATTGCGATACTGAACTTCTTTACCTTGATTGCTATAAGACTGAAACTTAACTAGAATTGACAGATATCATGAATTGACAGAAGTTCATATGTTATGCACAATTTAAGCTACTCCTTTGATTCATTCATCAGGGTGCCGGCGGCGTCACCGTAAAGAAAACCGGTCAAGCTCTTGTTTTTGGCATATATGACGAACCTTTGACTCCCGGACATTGCAATATGATTGTTGAGAGGCTGGGCGACTACTTGACCGATCAGGGTCTGTAGGCTTGCTGCAACATTGGAGTTGCTATATATTTATTGTTGGTTTTGGCTTGCATTTGGCAGGGAACTGGCAGTAGCTGTTTTGCTGGAAAATAACAGCATCAAGATAAGAGAGTGGTTTTGCTTTGTTTCTTTTTCTCTCCAGTCACAGGGTCAGCTTTTTTATTTGATTCCCTCCATGTCATGATTTTTCTGTATTAAGATTTCCCTTAAACACGCATTGCTGCGAATTACATGTCAAAAGTACAAACATATTGGATTTTATAAATACAAGAATGATAATTTTGTGTTTTGAAATTCTTGTTATACCAAATAGAAGGGTTGCACAACTTCTCCAAACTCCGTATTTAAGCTTAACTGTTTCTGAATATTGATATTCTTATTGTTGTTGTTGCGGCTACTATATACTTACGAAACATGTGAGTATTTGTTCTCAACACCTGGATTTGGTGATGTGAAAATGTTAATTTCATTCCATTCCAAGGGTTCCTAATTTTACAATACTAATTATAAATGTAAATATCAATTAAATATTAGTTTATTAACGTAAAATTTATAATAACTAAATGGTTATACTTTTATTTAAAAATAAATAAAAAGCAAATAATCAATCATTAATTTGTTATTGTCCAGGATAATTATGAAATTCTAAAATTCTAAATTTGTAGTTTATTGAAATTCTATATATTATTTAAACTAGAAATGTCAATTTATGTAAAAATTGACTATTGATTATATTTGTAATAAATTAAAATTTTACTATTAGATTACAGAATTAAGTAAATTTTGAATTTGAAATAGAATATATCTTTAAACTTCAATTATTTCAAATATCAACACATCCGTTATATGCTGATATTATGTATTAATGAAATAAATAATCGCTTTTTTAATATAATATAATTGCTCAAAAAAAAACTCAAATTCCATAAAGCATAGGCCCCAACCCAACATTCAAATTAGGGCTTAGCCCATCTCAAGTAAATCTAAATTGAGGCGATTGGCATTTGTCTCTATTTAAAACCCTACCCCTAACCCTAAGAACACTCGCACAGTCTCTACATTATATAAGAGCAGCTGCCATACATAACCGGCAGCTCCAGTTACAGTTTCATCCTCCATTCTCTTTATTCAGCTTTTTAAATCTGGGTGTATTTTTCTTTTACTGAATTATATGTTTGTTTCAAAGATTAAATAGAAGATCGCGCAGGGATGGTGTGTATCGGCGATGTGCTATGAACAGTGCACTTAAATCCGAAAGAGTTCCCTGCTATACTAAATTTCTGGGAAGATGGGCAGTTGTGATTCATCTTCCACCGTTGAATTCTTTCAACAATCATCTTCCCAATACTCCAAAAATAACAACTTTTCTTGATCTCAGTTTTCATAAAGATTCCGTTTTTCTTTTTTTCTTGTGTTCTTCCCCAAAAAGAGAAGCACAAAAAAGGGTTTAATCAGTAAGTTGATGCTTGAAATCATTAGTATTTTTATGCACAAAACTTGTGTCAGAGCTTCAAGTTTTGTTCTGCAGAGGTTTTGAGTACGCAAATGCTCCAAAGATTGATTCTTTTTCGTTGATAATGGGTCTGCAGGATTTAGATGAAACTTAAAATTTGAAAAATTTAGGGTTAATCATTGCAATAAAAGTACAAATATAATACTACATTAGATAAATAAACACCAAATTAATGCCAAATCCAAGTCAATTGTGCCTTAATATCCAAATCTGACCTTGGTCATTAAACTCAACCTTTTTAACTTTTAGATCACATTGATCTATTTTGTAATCCCTCACTTATATGGTCAGGTGTCAGTCAGCATATAAGAAAAAATGAACCATATGATCGACAAAGTTGAAAGTATATAGGTAGGTATGTGTACTCTTTCAAGATAATGCATGGAGGCCCAATTTAGATCAGTGCCTAAACCAATGGCACCACACAACATTGGTCCACAAATTGGACCTAACACCCGATTTCATAATAGAGCAATTTGACTTTTTGAGGAATACTACTACCTAGTCCCATTAAATACAGTATAATAATAAAGAGGTAGAAGTATTAAATCTTATTAAATATTAGGGTTGGGGGTATTTTTTATTTTTTTCAAATATTATTCCATCCAATAGTATTGATGATAAGACTTCTCATTTGCCTAATGAACAAACACTACTAAATGGTAAGTTCATTGGTTTCAAATTTTGCAAACATGCTCAGATTCGTGGGTGTGTCTACATAGGATGCATATAATGACATATGTGTGCAAACAAGGAAACAAAGTAGTGGTTAGATGTTAAGACACCAAAGAAAATATGGTCACACTTGTAGCCTAAAGATTGGTTTTGACCTAATCAAACATGGTACCATCCCCTTTTTTATCCAATTTCTAAACTTTATGAGACTTGATGGGGTCCATTTGAAAGAAAATTGAAGAGTCTAAGTACATTGGTATAGGATAAGATTGGGAGGCTAAGGCCAACCCTAAATTGATGTGGTGGAGACTAACTTGCCCATCAAATTCCATTAATTTCATCATCTTATCACTTCTTTTTTTAGGTGACCTATATGCTCTAGTCAATTTCCTTAGCAGGCATTTCACATCACCATCTTCTTTTTATCTCGTGATGCTCTTATGAAAAATTGAAAACATTAGTAAAAAGTCTATTCTAAATTATGATCCAAATTTGGGATATACCAAAAGAAAAGCAATAAAGATTATCTTTTACAATATTAAGTGCATGTTTGGATGGATTTTTGGGAGGCTAATAAGCACTTTTCTCTACCACAAAAGTCTTTTTTAATAGGTGTTTAGCAGTAAAATAAGAAAGTACTTCTTTAATAGATATAGCTTTTTTGGCAGCTAAAATACAGCTTCAAAAAAGCGCTTTTTTAAATAGATTTTTCAAATCAATTAATCAGCGTATTTTTAGTACCTTTTAACCTTATGTTTTACACATAATTACCATAATACCCATAAACTCATCTTCCTGTTTATAATGTATTTAACTATTTACTCAACTTAGATATTTATTTTGGGTTTTACATAATATTATTTGGCTTTTTTATATATTTTAATATTTATTTTCGATATTAGTTTACTTATGTTATATTCTATATAAAAGATTTGGTTAAATATATTTTCATTTATATTTCATATGGTTTAAAATTATATAATAATAAATATATTGTACTTTGCATATTTTTTAATATACTTTAAATAATATTTATATGTATAAATAATTTTATTATAAAATAAAATATAATTAAAATTAAAAGTGATTTTTATTTTTATATTGCCAAACAATATTACTACTGTATGACGCTCTTTCAAAAAAAAACTCTTTTTTAAAATGACAATTAAACAGTCAACTGACTTCTTAGAAAAAAATTTATCAGAAAATATCTACAGAAAAAGCTCTGCTGACAAAAGTTCTACTGATATAAGCTCAATCAAACAGAGGCTAAGAGCAAATCAACTACTTCTCTTGGAGGATGAGTTCATTTTCTTATCATCCCTTAGAAGTTAGGAGAGCAACTAAGTCATGTTTTTCCTTCTCATTAAGACTAATATCCTTTTAGATACCAAAACAAATGTGTAGAATTTCCACAATAAATAAAAGCATTATCTATGCAACTAATAATTAATTCCTCCTTCTAGTTAAAAATTGTTATTTAGAATAAATAAATAAATATTACTAAATATAATAAACAATAATGTAATATTAATGAATAAAATAATAACTAATGGAATTCATTTAATATTTAAATATAATATATACATACATATCAGGATACATCTTATATGGTTACAAATTATATAAGACTAATTTTTATTTTTTTTTTGAGTGAAGAGACACTCACGTTTCATGTTGTTGCATTATTGAGGGACATGAAATGTTGCGTATGAGAGTAGCTCAGCTCTTGAGGTCTAAAAGCTATGAAGATTGCTTGACCTAAACATATAAATCTTATGGTGATAAGGTTAACGAGAAGAGAGAGTTTTCCCTAATTATGTAGTGTTTTTTTGTGGTGTGTAGTGGAGCCCTTGGTTTTGCTCTTACCTAACTAATAAGGCAGCCACCTCCTTGGACGTAATTAACATATCTAAATTAGTATTTTGTCTTGTTATTGTCTTTTACTTGTTACGATATGCATCCAATTGTATAAACCAACTTGAATATTTTATCATTTGTAGGACCAAAAAAAAAGTCTTCTTTGTGACTGATTTTAGTAAATAATTGTAGGAAATTAATTGATTGATATTATTAATATTTTAAAAATCAGACCAGAAGTTAAACCGGTAAGACGAGAAGTTTAAAGTTTAAAAGGTTCAAATATGATTAAAAGAGAGTGTCCGCATTTAAAAGTTTAAAGGTTGATTGAAAAAAGAGATTATTAAATAAAAATTAATTGATTTATTTTAGTTTATAAAAACTTATTAAGTTACAAAAATTGTCTGATTAATTAATAAATTCATTGATTTTTAACAAAAAAGAGTTATTAAAATAAATTAAACTGAAAAGTTAAAAATTAGACCAAAAAATTAGACTATTCAAAATTTTTATGATTGTACCGGTCATATCAGTTGAAATTTTTACTCACTAGATATTATAGTCGATGCAATACAAATTAAATAAAACAATTTGTTTGGTATTACCACTTATAAAACCAAATAACAGGATCAATTTTAGTAAATAATTGTTGGAAATTAATCCAGTAAAAAGGATTATCTTATTTTTTGTGATTATTATAATAATATCACTATCTAATTCAATATATAGTCAATTCAATACAAATTAAAGAAAAGAAAAAAGTTGAGTATGACTAGTCTTAAGACAAATGAACCCATTTAATTTTTTATTTTTTGTCAATTTTCTACATATGGAAGAACATGTTGACCCAAAATTGGCAACAACAAAAAACATAGAATTTGTACTCCTATCTCTTCATTTTGATAAGGACTCAACAAGGATAGGTTCAAAAATTATAAAAGCTTATCCTTTCCTTGGACAGCAGAGAATTTTAAAGCAATTCAAAACCATAAGAGGAGATAATATCGAATCTGAGGATAAGGCAAATGAGAAAAATATGTCAAAGCAGAGTTATGAAAGTGACCTCAACCCAGTATAGCATCCCAAGCTAGAGTGCATGGATTCTCCATGCAATTGAAGCCAAGTGTCTCCATGTTATCATTCAATACTTGAAACAGGAATCATGTCAAAATTATCAACTTTATCTTTACTATTTAATCAATTTTCTTCGTCTTGGTTTCTCGAGTCAAAACTGTGGGCTAGGTTTAATAAATAAATAAGTGAATATTCCTTTATTTGGAGGAAAAACATGTATCACTGGCTGTTATGGATATAATTACCTTAATGAGCTATCAACCTAATCCATGTAGGCTTTACAGGTGCAAGTTCATTATTGCATATATATAAAGAGATCTTTGAAGGAGACCTCCAGTTCATAAGTTTATGCAGTTCCATTTTCTGGGTCAGAGAAGATGCTCTTCAGGATAGGAGAAGGTGAAGGAGAAATGGTTGAAGCTCCAGAACACAAAGGGCATGCAAACCATGAGCAATGGATGATCATGCACGATAATGATGAAAAAACCTATAACGGACCATCTCCTGACAGTTCGACTACTAGCTTAGGTTCAACCTCTTCTTCAGACACGATAGATGACGCATCATCATCATCATCATCATCAAGTTTATGTTCTTCATCAAATTCTAATGGTCCCTTGTATGAATTGTCTGAGCTCATGTCCAATCTACCCATCAAGTAAGTTACTGCTATAGATAACCTACTTTGTAAGAGAGTTGATCTTCTTCTGAGTTTTGTAGCCTGATTTCATCATATCTTAAACGTTTTTGTATGATGCTTCTAAGAGCTTTTGGGATTATCATCTATAAGAGTTCATGGACCAAAAAAAGAAGAAAAAAGAAAAAGAAAAGGACAGAATCTAGATTAGACTTCGTTTTGGGGAACAAAGTTTCATGATCCTAGCTTCCTGTCTCTTGCTGTTTCTGCAGACTGAAAAAGAGTTTCTGATGTTTTTTGCAGAAGAGGACTTTCCAAGTACTATGAAGGCAAGTCTCAATCTTTCACATCTCTATCAAGAGTCACGAGTATTGAAGACCTTACCAAGAAGGAAACTCCCTACACAAGGAAAATGAAGGGGTCCAAGAGCTGTGCAAAAGGCTTAGAAGCATACAAACCCTACACTCTTCCTACGCATACCATATCAAAGGTCTCAAAAGGCTCTCTTCCATCTATGTCATTTCCTGCTAGAAGAGGCAGCTTCTTAAACAATAATAGACCTCCAATTCCTGTGCAAAAGAAGTTCTGATCACAAAGTTTTGTTGGAAGGAATATGTAAAACCATATTTTTTTTTCGAGTGTGTAGATGATAGTAATATATAAGAGAGTTTTTCTTTTACATTGCAGATAATGGTAATAAGAAGCTTCATTTGATGCAGATCATACTTCAAATTTTGCTTATTCAACAACATGGAAATAATGTTGGATCTTTTTCTTTTCTTTAACATTCACCTTTCTTTACACTAGAACTCAAGAATTATACCTCTAGGATCAATCATATGAAAGAAAAAGGGATAAGGATCATATGCAAATCTTAAATCTTTTTAGATTTCTTAACACTATCTTAGAAGTTTTTTTATATCATTCAAGTAGTAAGTTTTTCATATTCATTTTAAATCAATTCTATAAAATTTGTACATATTAAAGTAACTTTAAAAAGTTTTAGAATTTATAAAAGAGTTTATTTTTCAATTGACTTCCTAGGTTTTATCTAAAAATATGTACAAATTTAGATATTGAATTATTTAAAAATTTATTATAAATTATCTAATTAAATATGCAAGTAAAATGATTGTATAATTATCCTCAAGTAGTTAATTTTTAAAAAGTTTTGTAAAAATAGAAATTGTAGTATAATTATCTCAAAAGAGGAAGAAAAATTGATCTCATCAAATTATATTACATATATCAGTCTAATTACTAAAATAAAAGTAGTTAAGAGGACCAACTATATAGTTAACAGCTAGTAGAAATTTTTATTTTCAAAATATATTTTGAAATTACTATTCTTTAACCCACTAATCTTCAACCAAATAACTTTTCCTAGTTAGTAATACATTAAAAGAATACTTTTGTTGATGAAAATAAAAAGCAACCACACAAACAATGGTTGCATTTCTTGATGCATGAATAATTTTATCAACATGGCATCTAGGGTTTGACTAGCAAATTAGAAATTATGCTTCTTCAGGGATATAGACCACCTTGAATGCTTTATCTCCAGTTTCCAGTCACTATCTACAAGAGCAAGTGGAATCCACTCCATGTCCATTACATTCATGTTTTATATAGTGTTTGAAGTGCATATGTTGGGAATGAAAAATGTTTAAATGAGTTGTATACCACTCCATTCAACAAGAATGATCTTCATGTAAGATTATGTTCGAAAGCCAAATCATGTAAGATTAAGTAATGTGGGACACAGGCTCAAGAGCACAGGCAAAACAAAAGGAACAAACAAAAATTCAGTCAGAAAGATATGGACATGATGTTGTTGATCAATAATTCAATTCTTATAAGAATCAATTCCTACCGTGGTAAATAATTCGAGGAAATAAAGACATTATGTTCTTGATGATAAAGAGTAGAGAGATTCAGACAGTTCCTAAGTCATAAATACAGATTAATTTAGCCTAGGCTACTTTTCAGTTGAATGAGCTGGTTCAATCAAATGAAACACAAGAGAGCTGTTTCATATGCAGCGGAAGATAAAGTAGAAAATCATAGACGTGATGATGCTTCATGGAGAAAGAACTGATCGGTTGCGGATTCGGGTCGATCGTCTAACTGGAGTTGTTACTGCATTCTTTACAGCTTCTCCATCTTCTTCCTCCTAGAAAACAAAAGACACCAGGAAACAAACATGTGTTAGCCTTTGATGGTAAAAGCTAGCAAACTTAAACCTCAATCAACAGTCTTAAATCCTGAGCTAGACAATGAAGGATATGAAACTTGTATAGAACTAATCCTATTCCTACTAATTCTTGATGTTTTATCTGATGCAATTAACCTACCAATGTTCATATTCAAAGCCAATTGCATTGAAGACATAAACAAAACAAGCATTCCTCGAAGATAAAGGAACTGCATCACAGTTTTACTAAATCAGAAAAAGACCACATGATTCCTGCAGACCTGTTTCTTCACCGTTTTACTCTTGGTAGTGATTCTTCCGTGTGAATGAGAGTGTGTGGTTGAGATCTCTGAGAAATCTTTCAGGTCATGAACTGGAGCCAACGGTTGAGCCTTACTACCCATTTGCTTCTCCAAAGAGACAGAATAGCTGCTCACTTCACTCTCAATCATTCTGCTTTTTATTGGATGGCTCCATAGGGTGCTGCTCATTTCTTCCACCTCAAATTCACCTAGCAACTGAACTGAGGGTGCACGGACTTGGGACATCTCTTTAGAATCTTCTTCCATTGAATTGATCAAAGACCTTGAAATTGGGATGGATAAAGGATGCTCATTCTGTCGATGTTCTTCTTTAACATGCTCTGAAAGTGAAATGCCTTTCTCTGACATCACTGGCTCAAGAACTGGAGTAGTTTCATCATCCACAGCATATCTCTTCCTCTTGAAATGGAAAACCAACAAAGCCAACAATGGAATTATTGAACACAATATCGAAAACCCAATAACAGCTTTTGTAAGCCGTTTCTCTTGACTCCCTTCAGCTTCATCAATTTGAAACTCGTAGTCTTTATATTCATTGGTGATATTGCCTGTTGCAGCCAACTCATCATCAATCATTTCTTCCTGCAATGGCTCACTTGCAACCTCATTTTCACTTTCGTGAGTATCGGTAAAACTGGATTCCAGACCTTCGCTAATAACTCCATCAACCATGAATGGTGTTTCAAAGGCTTGAACAGCTTGTGTCACTGGAAATTCAGATTCCAGTTCACACATATCAGCAAGTTTTTCTGTTTCCGCCATTCCAAGAATGGTGGCTCCACTTTCTTCACATTGCTCTGTGATATCACCTAGATTATCAACTACTTCCCCATCTTCATGTTCTATAATCTCCTGAGAAACAATTCCTCTACATTCAACACTTCCTTCAAATTCATCTATTACTGTCATTTCATGCAACTTGCCACTATTATCTACTCCTCCCACCATAACATTTTCCATCGCATCTTCTTCCCTATTTCCTTCATGATCTGCATAAACCAGAAATTTTCCTCCTCTTCCATTGAAGAAGTAGTCTGAAACCTCAAGGTCCTTCACAAATCCATGTACATGATCATGAACCATGTGGTAACCATCCTTGAAACCAGAAACTACTCGTACAACTCGTGAAGGTGTAGGAGAATTCATTGAAGAAATGTATGAAGTGGACATCGCAAAAACAACCACCATAAGCAAAAATTTTAGTACCCCTTTGAAATTCCAACCATTCTCAATCTCAACATCTTCAAACTCGTCGTCGCTACCATCACTTTCTCCACTTGCTTCACTCACTCCTTCTTCTGGATAACTATTATCCAAAGTACCACGATAACTGCTCACATCTCCATAAACATTAATGCTTTCTTTGGACTCAAATGAACCGATTTCACCATTACTTACACGTTCATTAGCTTCTTCCAATTCATCTTCCTTTTGAACGAAAATCTCCCGTCGCCTGTTAGGCTTATAGCGGAGGAATGTAGGTCTTGGACAAAGATACTTATTTGTCAATGGGTCATAAGGCCACGATGACATGTCATCAACTGGAGCATTTTCATCATCTTCACCAAATTCAGCACTCAAACGGGTCCTTGTGTCCACATCTGGGCTCTCTTGATGATGCGTTTCATGGGACTCGTTCCTTTCGGCCAAAATCTTCTTCCTTGGAGGATTGGCTTTTGAAGCTGCAGAAATGGCTATCGTCAACTATCAATATACACTAAAACAAAAAAGCAACCTTCTCTGTAAATTATGAGAATTCAATCATTGTTTGCTTGAACAAATAAAACTTGAAGAACCTTCTTACTAGACTCTGATCTTAAGCTCTAATCATTGTTTGCTCGAACAACTAAATAAAATCTAAGGAACCCTTTCACTAGACTGTGATCTTACTCTTCTTTCCCAAAAAAGTTATCGTCTTTATTGAAGATTAAGCAAGAAAACCTAAGAATCAAACCAAAGAATTACCTTTTGGTACTGAAAGCGAAGGATTAACCAGAGGCGGCGATGATGAACCCAATTTATTAGACAACTCCATTTCGTCACTTCGAGTGGACAAGCTCTACACGGGCAAAATTTCCCCGTTAATCGCTTTCTTTTTCCGCTTCTTGTGCGTTTTTCGGAGGCTAAAATGAGTAAACGAACGAAGTGACCGTTGAGATACTCATTTCTCAAATTTAAATTACAGGCGGCCCTTTTCGACCGTTGGAGTACCAAGCATGTAACGGTCATATTTAGGAACCGGTCCTTTTTTCAACTGTTGAGAACACACCATCATTTTCTTCATCTCCCATTTGGTGTTTTATTTTGGTCACCTTGTACTCAAACTTAGGTGTCATTCAAAACCTTGTGAAGGATCAGGATAACATACTAATAGATTACATTTACACTATTAATAATTAAGTTAAAGGATACTAAAGATAAAAATGATCAGGTCTAATTTAGCTAAAATTGAACTTATGAACCTAAATTTAATTTGAATCTTAACTCAAAATAAGTTCAAAATATTCTCGTATATATTACCTCAAATATATTTCTATACATATATTTTTGGATTGGATTCATATTAATAAATCCTAAATTTTGTTCTAGTAAATTGATTTGAGCTTTTTGTGTATATCAAAAGTGCTTATCTGGTCTTGATTAAGTGTGGATTTGAATTTATCACATCTTTTTCAAAATTACATTAAAAATACTTAACTTTTTGTCACATTTCAATTTAAGTTCAATTTTGTAACAAAGTGATTTATGACATTTTAAAATGTAAGATCAAAACTATGAAATTATAACTTTTAACTTTAAAAAGTGTTAAATTACATAAAGGTCTACCCTATCTAATCACATTTCACAATCAAATTCTATTATTAGAACCAAAAAATAAATGAGTATTCAAATATACAAAATTAGAACAAATATTAATTTTAAACCAATTTGTTTTATGTATTTGCATTAAATCTTGTAAGATTGGGTCCACATAAATTAAATATATACAAGCCTAAATGAGGTTCCATCCTAAAGTCAATTGGTGATAGGAGAAGTAACTCACTAGACTTATATGCATGTTTAAGGCCATATATTCTTTCCATGTGGGACAAACTTTCACTTATATTTCAACATGCTCTCCTTACGTGTGGGCTAATTTAAGGCCCAATACATGGCACAACCTATCGTGTCAAAGTGGTGACGACTAACTCAAGAGCAACCTCCTCTAATGCCGTGTTAAATTTTGCAAGATTGAGCTCAAATAAATTGAGTACATACAAACACAAATGAGGTTTCATCTTAAAGCCTAATGGTGATAGGAAGAGTAACTCACTAAGCCTATTTACATGGTCAAGGTCATATATTCTTTCCATTTGAGACAAACTCTTACTTATATTTTAGTAATTTGTCTCTTGTGTTTTTCAGAAAGGGAATAATTAATCTATACTACCTTCTTCATATTGGCTGGTCCAAACATGCTAATCACTAAACTTATCATATAATAATGAGGATACCAAATGTTAGATTGAAAACTAAGTTGGAACACGAAGGACAAGGAGTGTGTTAAGGTAGTGATTAAAGAATAGTGTAAAGCTCTAGTTTGTGCTTAGCACATGAGAAGCCAACCTTAGCTTAGCTAATAAACAATAATTCACCCCATCTTTGGTGTGTTGTTTCTCCGATAATTCCAATAATGTCTCATCCTCTCCATGCTCAAGGCCACTTTCCAAGATGGGCCAAATAGTTTCTTTTTGGAAAATTTTCCAAACAAACATAGTAATTGCAATGGATTAGTGTTAATTACAAGAAGTGGGAAATTGCAATAGTGATTAATGTAGGATTTGACCAACAAATTACAGCTTCAAACCATGTTTTTAAGCAAATCCACACACACCCTTTTCTTAAAAAAACCAAAGTTTCAAACTCCAACGCATAGCAACTATAGTTAGATTTCCACTAGCTAAGGGAAGATAGACAAGGTTAAGTAACATGGAGGCCTTAATCATACATTTAAAAATTAATTAAAATAAGTGTATAGTTCATGTTTTATATTTTTAAGTAGGATTAAGGTGACGAAAGCATTGTCAGTTAATCAAATAAATTACAATTCCGTCGACTCGGAAGAATATATTTATAATAACAATTGTTCGGGAAAATAAATTAGTTATGTTTGGATCTTAAGAGACATTAATTTTTTTAATCTTGTTTAGTGATTAGCAACGTCTCTTTTCATATGTCCACATTAGAGTTGGCCTCTCTTGTCATTTGAAATTTTGAATCATACAAGTATGGATTAAATTAATTTAATCGTTGAGGGCATAGAATATAAAATAAACTAATACAGGATTAAGAAAATATTTAGCATAATACAACACAAACAACATTCCTTACATTGGCTGTATAGGGTCCGGACTCCATTGTGATTACAAGTACAGAAGAAGGGCAATGTTGGGATCGTAAAATTTTGTCTGAGACATAACTCGGGACCTTATCCTCACGAACTACAAAGTGCCCATGCTGATGATGTATTGAGTACGCAACAAGAATTCGCTGTTACCTAAACTGCCCCTCAATCATTACACTTTTTACCACTCCAGAGTTCGATTTAGATAGTCATGGACGCCATGCGAGGAACAGGCAGAGGAGCAAGAGGATGAGATGACGATGATGATGCTCCAAAAGGGTCACAGCTTTTGAGGGAGAGATTCCCTAAAACACCCCAAAAGCCAAGTCAATCAAATCAAACTCCAATCATTGATGATAAGAAACTTGAGATCCAAACTACCAACTAAGGCCTTCCCTCCATTGTTGCTTTAGTTCAAATTCACACGTGTGGAACTTATTTTTCTACATGATATGCTCATGTGATTGAAAAAAATAAGAAGGTTAAGTAAAGATTGGTATTGTTGGACTTTTCTAAATTTTATGTATCGGTAAGATTTATAATGATATTATTATTTTTGTTCTATTAAGAGTTTATTTAAAATATTTAAGACATTAATGTAAATAACAATTTATTAAATTTGAAGGTATAGATATGTGATGTTTTTGTCCAATTTCTTTTTACTGTTTTTAAGAAGCCATTGAAGCTTTCACCTACAAGATGGCAACTACTACCTAGATGGCTCAAGAATTAGGAAATGGATCTTAGTTAACATTGATGTGCAAATGAAAAGGCTTTGATTTGGTTGGTAAAAAAATAATTTCAGGGGTGTAGGAAAAATAATTTACACCAAAGAAAGTAAGAAAACCCTTTTGGAGAATCATCATATAGGAGGCAGTCTCACAATCATTCCATTCAAACTCCACTTCCATGGAAGACCTTAAAGCTTTTAGAAACACAATTCTTCGTCAACTTGGGAATATGAGCGTTGCATTCTAATACTGCTGATGCTGTTCCTTGATGCCATAATTTCATCCAGTGGAAGCCTCTTCTTTGGCCCTGGTTCTGGCCTTTGCTTTGGGGCACTGTAAGACCTCAATTTAGCCTTGAACGATTGTGTGTTTGCCATGTAGTTAGGGAAGCCTGAGTAAGGCCTGAAATAGCTGTCCCCACAGACACTCTTTATCGGCGTAATGGGAGCGTAAGATCGGGTAGAATTCACGATTCTAGGGGTGCTTTGTGCGGTAGAGAACCCACATTCATTGCTGGCGAAATGCCAGTCAAAATCTTGGTGGTTTTTGCAATCCGGTATGGAGATTCGAGCAGGAACTGGACATGGAAGAGGTGATGACATTCCATGGTAAGGAACATCTTCACCGCATTCTGATAATGCAGTTGTGAATCTACGAGATCTTGATCTTGGCTTGTATGTGTCGATTTCGACTATTTTTGGGCTGTCATCAAATGCAGACATTTCATAAGATGCAGATAGCCTCTTGCTGCTGTGTAGGTCGCTTCTTGCATCATCAAATCTTTCCTGAGAACCACCGCTATTGGCTAAGAACCACGTTACATACATGAAAAAATAACCATTTACAAGAATCCATTTCGGTTTCTTACCACGGATCTTCGATGTCGGTTTTCGGATTGAAATCTGCTTTCTCTGCAAATGGATCGACGAGCACGTTGGGATCGAACTGCATTTTGAGCCCTTATAAGAGCTTGCATACTATGAAGAGTTGCAGTAGCCCGTTTTCGAACTAAATAGCCTCTAACTAGTGCCTGTATTTTAACAAGCCCTTTCAATGCTCGAAGAGCCTTTCGAGCCTGAGATAGTTAAACAAAATCAAACTAATTAGAACCACGAACACGAGGCCTAATAGCACATCAAAATACACATCACTGTTATATCTGCAGAACAAAAAGTTACAGGTATTGAAACCTTGTTGAGGATGTAACAGACAAGTAACAATTAAGCCTACTTCTAAAGGGCAGTTTCAAATTCAAATTTTCAGACAGGAGAAGGAACCAAATCATTGGATAAGTCAGAAGCAAAGTTGAAAAATATGTAAACCTAACATTGACCATCTAGATATCATTCCAGCTGTTGAAGATGTTCCTCTTTATCACATGGCAGCAGACATTTAAAAGTAAGATTTTTAAGAAAGGAGAAGCACTTCCAAAGATCAAGTGCAAAACACCGTCAAAAGTAACAAAACCCAACACTGTTCCATTTTACTTTGTCTTCGTAGCTTTTGATGACAGACCGCAAAAGTAGGGACTAAGAGAAACATATGTTCACCACTGCAACTGTTGTCTCAAGAAACAGAGCAAAACTGGCAAATCTGGAAACAACTTTTATTTGCAACAAGAAAAGAGCACATGAATCTAAGAAACAAAATGGAAGAATCTGTCGAATGTTCTTAATTAGCATGCTTGCTCTGCTCCTTTTCTAACTCGGAAACATAGGATCTGCGCCAGTCAGCATCATTTTTGGCCGGAAGATTCAACGGAATCTTTTGAATTGGATTACTATCCCTCACTGATTTGCCAAAGCTCCACCTTTTGTTCTCTTTTCTATCACTTGACACTGAGCTTGAAGTTTCGATTTTATTTTTCTCTTTCTCCTTATCACTTTTCATCCCCAACAAGCCCTTAAACCACCTTGTAGCTTTGCCCATTTCTATCAATCAATATATCTATAACTTCAAACTAGAGACAAAAACTAGAGCACCAACAGTTCTAAAAACAGGAAGAATGTATCAAGATCAACTCATTATATATATACTATGGTGTTTAACAAGCTTTTCAAAGTGGAAGCTTATTGCACTCTACAATTATGAAGTGGGAAAACAAGATAAAGCAACAATGTGAAGCACTAAATCAGAGAAGCAAACTGCCTTTTTACTCTGTTTTGAAGTACTA
>JANVCL010000005.1:3278543-3296594 GCA_026546855.1 Erythroxylum incrassatum | reverse complement strand
TAACTCAATCATCTTTTAACTTTGGATCTTCTTGTTGGTGATCAAATTAATGAACAGATGGCCATGCTCGCCAAGCAGTGTGTAGACGCAGATCCCATCCTCCGACCCGACATGAAGCAAGTGGTGATATCCCTGTCACAGATACTGTTGTCTTCCATTGAGTGGGAAGCAACTCTTGCCGGAAACAGCCAAGTATTCAGCGGTCTCGTCCAAGGCCGATAATGGTGGCTGAAGCTGAACCTTTATTTCTTTATTCGGATATCCCTTGTGCTGCACGTGGCTATGTTGTCTCAGACAGTTCAGTGTAGTAGAGACCTCATATTATCCCTTTCCTCTGTTTTCTGATTTTCTGTTTCACACAACAGCTATATGGAAAATTTTTGTTACACGTGATGTAACTCAGGAGTGGATCGTTAAGGTTCTAAGACAAGCAGCTAAATGGAGTATATTATTATCTCAATCTTATGGTATAATATCTCTTTACCAAGTATCTGCTACAATAAACAACCCAACTTTATTTCAAGACTCCACACAATTAACTCTTCTCACTACTTGCATAGAGAAGCTAGTACACGACGAGGTGGTTCAAAGGACTTTCTGGCATGAAGAACAGCCCAATTGTCTATCAGTAGAACATCACCCTTCTGCCAAGGAATTGCAACACTTTCCTCTTCAAGAATTCTTAAACAGTCATTGATAATATCACCAGGCAATGGTTTACCATCCCCAAATATCACTGCCTTGGTAGGATCATTCCTCTCATCTTCCCAACCCGTGTACGCAGCCACCATACTGTTGAACCAAATTTTGCGATTCCTTGTTCTGTCAAATTTGATAGCTGGGATTGGTCCCATGATTGTTTTCACTCCATCTTCTAACCATTCTAGCTTCATCCCCAGTTTAGCAGCTCTGTTGAAACATTAATGTCATACACTCATAATTAAATAACAAGAGGCTGCTTCTGTATCCTCTTGCAAATAAACAGCAGATACTACAAAATCCCACTTGCTATTAGCTCCTAATCTATTCAAGTCAGCAACTTTGAAATAAAAGATCGAGTCTTGAACTCAAAAACCAGAGCTTCTTACACAAGACTTTGAGCACAAACCTTTGAGCAGCAACACTCTTGTCATCTGTCAAAAACGTGGACTTCCATCCCCGTCCAATTGGAGAAGCAGGATTGTCTTCTTCACCCAACACTCGGATATATATCAAGCCATGCTCCTCCAATCGCTCCACGAAATCAGGGTACTTGTCTTTCATCTTCTGATACACAACATGGCTCAAGACAATTGGAGTCTCTCCTCCACTCCTTGGTTCCACTTCACAGAAAAAGAACAACTTTGATGGGAACTCAGGAACCTAAACAAACAAACAAACAAATCCAACTTAAGTGTAAGAAATCTAGCACCGAAACAAGATTAAAGATCGAAGCTTTCGACGATTGAACCTGGGCCATCTCATGGTGGAAGGGAATCTTCTGGTCGGGAGGGGACTCATTGGCTGTGAAAACACGACCAACGACGTTGGTCCTAGGGGCGGCTCCACCCACATACGGTAACTCCTCGAAGCCAAAGGCTTCAACGACGTCGTTGAACTCGGAGGCCGACGAGACGTCAAATCCTCTGAACAAAACAGCTCCAGTCTTGTGAAGCAACGACTCAAGGTACGGTTTGCTGTTCTTGACAAGGACGGGAAGTGAAGCACGTGCAGGGTTTGGACCGAGAACGGACGGGAACGGAACGGGGCCGTACAGTTTCTGGTGGGGAATTTCCGTCAGCTTAAAAGTCTCGGCCATTGTCGCAACTGTTGTCTAAGAAGAAACTTCGTACATAAAGGTCGCGTTTGAGGGAAACGCGCCTACGTGGAGTGTGGGTCCTGTATGACGTTTAATTTAACCGAGATAGCGTCTAGGTTCGGGGGAAAAAGGTCAAAAAACAGTTGCCGAGACCCGACCCTGACCCACGTAGTGATTGGAGCTCCGAATTGAAAAGTCCGCCTTTTTCGAAGTTCAAATCTGAAAGAAAACTCATTGAACGGTGAGAGAGTACCTGCTTGGCGAGAGTGAAATGGCCAGAAACGAAGAGAAAGTGAACTTGACGAGACGAGCACTGAGAGATGTATCGAATAGTAATGGAGGAGTCGGAAGGTTCTCGAAATCGGTGAACAAAGCGGTTGTTATGGAGAAGAAATCGAAGGTTAAGAAACAAGAAGAAGACGAAGCGGGGGTTCTTGATCGGCTCTTGCTTATTCAGTCCGACGTCTCTTCTCTAACTAGCCAGGTGGACCTTCGAGACCTTTTCGTGGAGAATGAACTTAGGTTTTCGAAATTTGCAAGTTCTATTACTTCAGTTTTGGTATTTAGTATTTTGATTGATATATAATGTGCCTACATTCAACAGATTGATGAACTTGTTGCGCAATCATTCAATGTGAAGTCGACAGACAAAGAGGGGAGAAAGGAAATTGAGTCTTTTGTGCATTTCTTGTCCGATATGCTTTCTTCTTTGAAGGTTAGTTCATAAGAATATTAGTGTCATTATATTGTGATGAAATACACTGTTTGTCAAATTGATGTGCAAGTGTTCTACACCAAATTTGCAGCCATGGGTGCCAAGACTTCGGAAGGTTCTCTCTGGCCCTTCAGTTGGGGGTGAGAACCAGTCAGGACAATGTTTAGCAGGGGAAAGTGTTTCTGTTGTGAATGAAAATGAAAACTTTGAGATAGAAAGTCCTGAGCAAAGCAAGATGGAGTCATTGATCTCTCCTTCTCCACTTGTGTCGTGGCGAGCTGGCTGTGAGAATGAAAGGGGTAGACAATTATTTCTGCTTACGCCTCTTCCGATTGGGAAGACGCTGTCGTTGAAGCGTTATGGTCCATCCAGATCAGTTTTTGAGAGAATTGATTCAAATCCTGCTGTTGACATACCATCCTTTGAAGCAATTTCTGACGATGTAAAAGATGATTTGCTAACGAAGGCAATCCTATCCGAGAATTCTGATTCTGTTGTTGCTGAAACTAAGGGCAGTCCTGAGCGTGGAGTTGTCTCTACCCCGACGCTCTCTAAAAAACATTGCTCTGTGCTTGTCATGACTCCACACATGAAGATGTCCCCTCCGAAATCTTGTGTGCTGCTGCAACCCATTTACGAGTCTTCTAATAAAGGCAATGACAAGACTAGGAAGTCAACACCCTTTCCTGTTGGAATTCACACAGAAGTATCTGAATCTTCTGAAAGTGAAGGCTCTGAGAATCTCGGTTTCAAGTTTCCAGAGCTCTTGGGTATTCAGTGTGTCTACAAGTCTAGAATGGGGAAGAAAGAGTTAGAGGCATCACCTAATTGGTCTTTTTCACCTCCTAAAACTTGTGTTCTACTGGAACCACCTTATGATGAATCACTGGACATTGCCCCCATTGATCACGCCTCTGCAGTTGCTCCTGTCCTGAATCAGCAAGTAAAGTTGAAATCATTAGCACATGATACTGAAACTCACACTGGTTGTCATCAAATTAAGAATTCTCATAACCCAGGTATTGGTCTTTATGTTAGTGGTTATTAATATATATTATCCTCTGGTAAGTCAAAGGGGCACGATGAATATTACTTGCACAAATGTTTTGGTTTTCTCAACAGAAACTGCGAGTTCAACTCTTGTAGAAAGCACTCCCATTTGGAAGGAACAAGAAAGCAGGATCAGAACCGGAAAGCGTCCTGGTGAGAATACTCTAAAGAAGGAGCTTTGGACAAAGTTTGAGGCTGCGACCACTTGTGGGTTTCGTTTAAACGTCCCGCAATTCCGAGGGACTGCAAAGAAAGGATTTATTGACATGCTTGATGAAGCTTCTTGCGATGGAGAGAGTTGTTCTGCTGGTGGCTTTCGGTAACCTAAGTACTTATCGACTTTTAAAAGTTTGTTGACTTGCCAATCCTTTAACATGGTTGATGTTAAGAAGTGGCAAGAGGCTTTATATACATTCTGTTGTATTACCCACCAAAGACCTAAAATTTTGCCGCTTACAAGCGGATAAGCCCGTCAAGTTTGGTTCCAATTTCTCTGGAAGAACCGTTAACTGGGTCTCCCAAGGCTCTAAAGTTCTCAAAAGTCATTTTCTATCGTTAAGTCCCAACTATGATTATTATGAAGACCCTACTCTCAAAAGCTGAGGCTATCCCATCTCAAAGAGCAACCCTTCCATATCCTATCAAGGAGTCTCATAAAGAGCAAACTTATCTACATTGCAGCAACAAGATACAGATTTTAAAATAATACATATTTGATTGAAAGATACAGAAAAAAAAGAGTTAATCAACTAAAACATACACTAACATCATGAATAAAATGAAAATACAGGACTCTTGTCCAGCCTCTTTACAGATATTCCTTTCGTTTATCTGCCTCTTGCATGCAGTATTACAAAACCTATATCTCCTAAAATCAGCTACAACCTTAAAAAGACCGACCGTGTATTTATGTTTGGCAACTCAGGCATGGCCTTGGGGGATATTTACTAGTTTATTCTATGGAAGAAATCCCATCGAGTATCCGGAAACGGACAAAGGGAGTTTCCATTTTCTTCCGGTGGAAATTTCATCAAGAACAATCATTCTGACATGTCATCTTCAGCTCCACTTGAGTGGCCATTATGCAGACCATTGTCATAATCTAATCTTCCCATCCTTGATTTCAAAATATGACCCTTCAAATTTGGCTTTGCCTGAAACTCAAAATCAAGTCAAGGGCACAACGGATTCAGATTCAGCACAGATTTAAAACTATGAACTTACAAAAGAGAAGTATGGCCTTACCCTTGAAGGCCCTTCCATTGTATTAGCAGTTGACATGTTCCTAACAACAACTCTGGAAGGCACGGGAAAGTGTTCAACCTCATGGCTAGATCTTCCCTCTGTGGCTCTCTTCTTTTTCAAAGTAATCTTTGTGGGAAGAGGCTGCAACAAGATGGATAAGCGATCCAAGTTCAGAAAACACTGAAACTAATACTCCATTTTCTTAAAATAATGAAAGAGGGGGTGGTGAGTAAAATTTGTAGTGCAAGCATGAAATGAGCAATAGTAATAAAATAGTTCAAGCTATTACCAAATAACGTGATTCGGTTTCATCAAATGACACCACATATGTTGTAGGGTCATTAGCATCATCACCTTGTGCCTGTTAGATCAGTCATGAACAAATATCAGTAACAATTAAGCCATTCCAAGCTAGGTAAACTCTCAAGGTTTAGCAGCACATACATCCCAGTGGTACTCGCGAACCCAAGTATATAATATATCCTCACTCTCGTCATATATATCCTTTGACAACTGCCATCACAAAAAAATAATAAATAAATAACATTTCTGCATTTTCATAATAATCATCCATCAGTATAAGCAGCTTCAAGATTGCAGCTGCAAAATTATATATAAAATGAAAATTTAAATTTAGCATCTACCTCATTTGGAGCAGGGGCCATGTATGCCAAAAATTTTTCCACTTTACCAGACACTGAGCCCGTTGTCACACAAGCCTTCATAACAGCCTGCGCACAAGTATAGAGAACCTAGAGTCATTCCCAGATAATAACACGAGCAATTTTTATCTTCAAATGAAGATGAACAAGAGAAACAAGACACTGTGGCAAAGATCCAAGAGTCGTTCCCAGATAATAACAGAAGAGCTATTTTATCTCGAAATGAAGATGAACATGAGAAACAAGACACTGTGGCAACTTAAGAATTAGTGGAACATTACAAAAATAAATAAGATTCTGGAAGAGATCCTAAACACAAAACAATGGATATCAATGAAGTTGCAAAAATACTACAGTGATTTCCTATGGTGCATACTTCTGTTAGGAGTATATCAGTGCTGGTTGCATGTTCTAAACCACCTAAAAGTTTTGTAATCTAGGAACTGTAGTTGGACTACAATTATGACGCTTTCATACAACAGATCAACTAACAACTTACTTGCGCCTCACAGGCTTCACGAACGGATTGATCCAATTTACTGTAGCTTTCTGAATCAACAGTTGGGGCACCGTCAAACTGAGCAAGGATAAATTTGTCTTCATACCTGGTATAATAGATCAATAACAACTGGTTGAGATAAAAATCAAGATACTTCATGCAATATGACCATTTTCTACTCCTAAAAGTCCAAAATTTTATTCAAACATAAATCAATAACTTCAGTAAACAAGACATTCAGTTGGTGTGTTGAGGAGAAGCATTTAAAGCACAGATCTTACTCTTGTGCATCATCTCCATTACAGCACAAGAAAATTAATGGATATTGGACAATATTCCCATGGAAAACTATATCTACTTCCAGGTTTTGCTGGATAACATAAACTCATTAGATAACAGTATACCTGTCAAAATCAGGTAGCAGTGGCATGATCTCAACAGGTTGCAACCCTTTATTGGTTGCATGCACAGGTGGTAACTTGCTGACTTCAAATGATTCTTCAATTGCCTTGATTTGTCTCTCCCTGAATCATCATCAACCAATTTTAGCAAGTATTTTTCAAAATATATGTGACTGATATTTTCCATGACACATGTACCATATTCTTATTGTATGCAGTTTGCAACACAAACCTGTTATTGTGGTTTTCCAGAATGTTGTGGCCTCCCTTCATTTCCCTTAATTCTTTAGCTTGTTTTTCTGTTAGAGACTGTCAAACGCCAATAAATTTGGTTATAATGCAGCCTTCACTAACTTGTAAGCTGAATAACAAAGTAGTGAAGTGCATAGAACATCAACCTGCTTCGCTGAATCTGCACTGAGGGGAGAAATATACTGTGTCTTAACCAGCCAAGAAACACCTTTGTCAGTGGGGCGTTCTTTCCTCCTGATGCCATCCTTTTTCACAGGAGTAACTACATCATCATCACGCAATAATTCCTCATCTTCAGAAGCAAGAGGTGGCCTAGGCCCTTTAGGAGGACTAATGAAATAAGTGAAAAAAAAAACATAAACATAATCAGGACCTTTATGTTTTAGATACTATCGGAAGCGAATAAACCATCCTTCCCTAGTTCACCCCAAATACTGCACCCAACATATCTCCCCCCAGCACCCACCAAAAAAATGGAAAATGAAAAACATTAATGCTGAAAGAAAAGGGCAGGGAAGTGTACTTGTATACACTAAGATCAAGCAGGTCAAGAGGTATCCCAAGATCTGGCTCAACATATAGTTGGGGTTTCCACATCTTCTCCAAAGATGTGATTGTGTATCTTGTAAAGCTGCAAGTAAAGGTGTCAACGTAAATGTAACACTTCATCACTAGAGATGAAATAAATCTAAGAAAAACTTAAGAATGCATTTCTGAAGAACTTTCTACACCTTCACAACTAAACCTCACTTTTCGACATCAAAAGTTTGAGGAGTTAGCTTCGATCAGTGTGTAAAATTTAAGTCAGAAATCAAACATACTCAAAGAAAACATCTACAAGCTTATGTATGAAAAACCACAAAGCAGACTTGCATACCGATCTTCATCTCTCTTCAGTTTCATAAACTTTGGTTGGGCACTTGGATCAGGAAGTTCATTCCTAAATCTGTAGCAAACAAGTTGTGAGAAAAATAGAAAGGCGCAAGTGGTACAATTTTCAGCCAAAATTTCACTACCCAATTCACAAGATCTTGTGTGCTAGAAGAAGATGTCTAATAGATACGAAGACCAAAGTCATGGGTCATGGAAATACCACAGGCAAAATATCGAGATTCTTTCCTGTGATGAACAAGTCTAGATACAGTATAACTAAATCTTAAGAAACACATGGAGCACCTACAAATCCACACAACCACTCTCTACAGAGGCGTAGTGGACATAGGAAGAATTCCTAAGAACCACACACTTGATAACACACAGCATGCTATCTACAAATATAGATATACACAGCCATGGGTGATGATTCCCATATCTCATACTTTTATCTTATTAATCTTATCAACGTAGAGTCACATACTATGAGTGATAGGCAATCACAAGTTGGAGCAACAAGTGATAAGTTTAACATTCAGAGAAATAGGACTATACTCCAAGAAAACTAAATGTAAAACCGGGAAGACAATCCAATAATTTTTAGCAACATACTTCATTCTGCACAAAAATGTTGTAGGCTTCTTTAGCCTATTTTCAGTATCCGCAGTCAAAAGTGGATTGGCCCCTCTATCCCCAGTTCGTGGTCCGACAATGGAACCATGGCCCTTCTGCGCAGATAGCATCCGAGTCTTTTGCAGAATCGAATTCTGCGACTCTTTCAACTGCTGCCTATGCTTGTCTTCATTCCTCTGCTTCTCAAACTCTCTCTTTTTCCTCAACCTCCTCTCCTCCTCCGTCTCCATCCTTCCCGGTACATTCATCTTCTTTGCCACCTGGACAACAAGCTGTGGCGGCGGAGGCTTCCGCTTGCTTCCAACCCCATGATTAAAGTTCCCATGATCTCTCCTCTCTCTAGAAAACCCTTTATCTCTATCTACTCCACTCTCCTTAGGAGGAGGCGGCGGGGGTGAGGTGGGAGGCGGTGGAGGCGGAATAGATGAACTAGGAGGAGGTGAAGACGGAGGAGGAGGCGGCGGCGGCGGGGGAGGAGCTGGTTGATGACCATACTGAGAATACTGCGAAGTGGGGTAGTACTGTTGATGTGGCGCTGGCGGAGGAGGAGGGGGAGGATATGATGATTCCGGCGGTGGCGGAGGAGGAGGTGGCTGATAAGGATACTGCTGGTGTGGCGGCGGCGGCGGCGGATAATGCTGGGGGTAATTTTGCTGAGAGTAAACCGGTTGTGCTGGTGGAGGTGGTGGAGCTTGATTTGAAGGCGGCGGCGGAGGAGGCGGAGGAGGGAATGTGGATTGTGGAGGAAACGGCCTATAAGAGGCCATTGAACAATCAAAACCCTAAAAGTTTTCCAAATCCCCAATTCAAACACCCAAAACTCTCAACTTTTTCCAAACCAACACAGCAATCCACAAAAAAAGCGGCAACCCAATTCACCAATTTCGATTTCTTATTCCACTCTTCACAAAAATCTATCAAAGAACACAAGGAAGTAGGTGAAGTTTCGATCTTTGCACTAGTGTTGAAAGCCGAAGAAACCCAGAAACGTGTAATAGGATTTGAAACCCTAATAATGTGAATCGAAGAAAGTCCCCGCAAATTGGGGCAACAGGAGGGGATCAAGCTCCTGCATGGCTTCAGATTAACCTAATTTCATATTATGTGTATAGATTCATAAACAGAGAGAGAGAGAGAGAGAGGTTGCAACATTGACATAGAGTTGCTGCTCAGTTCTATTATTATTGTCATCATAATCCTTTTCTTGAAGGGGAATAATATGTTTGTGCTTTTAGTTTATACCAATAAAATTAAAACAAATTCAATAGATTATAAAAAATTGAAATCTGATTTACCTATTAATATAATATGATTTAAAATTAAATTAATCATATAAAAAATGCTTGATTGTTTTTTTTAATAAAATAGTTATTGGGTCTAATGAAAAATTTTGGAGTCCTCTTTTAGATATTTTCATTTTATATGAATACTTTATATCTTTTTCTCATGATAAAGAGAAAAAAAAAACAACTTTTCTTAAGATATAATTTGTCTCCATATCAATCATTGATGATTGAAGTGTCAAGTAGCCAAGAAGTCCTTTTACATGACAGATTACCTAAAAACACCCAAAGTTGTGATGTGTCTAGTTCCTACTTAGATAAGAGTGCTAAGACTGATATGTTAAAATTCTGTGCTGAATTTGTCTTTTTAATATATATTTTTATAATGTTAATTGTTTGTTTTAGTGTGTGATCTTATGATTATGAATATTGGAAAGATTAAAGTTAGACTCATTATTAGCTATTATCCTTAAACTTTAAAGGCATTATAAATCATGACATGAGGAGTATTATGTCTTTAGTAGTTTTGTAATTAGACCACAAAAGATTTGAGTGTGAAGGATAGAACTTGGCCATCTTATCCGCTTATATTTCAAATATGTTTTAATATCAATTCTAAAGTATGAATCATATTTATTCCGAATAGGTTATATGTATATTAGCAAGATTTCGATTGGGATGCTGTTGTTGTTATTGTTGTTTATGTTATTTGCATATTATTATATATATTCAAAAACTTATTGATGATAAAACCATGAACTTCTAGTTATGAAACAAGTAAAACTTTCATACAACTTGCATTAGCTCTTTTTAAGTACAATTTACATAGAACTTATTAGTGAACCAAATGGCTATTACTTCCATTCATTCACCAAACACTTCCTATCTTTGGGTACTTTGCAAATGGTAGTACTATTTTCCATGGATTCAGCTACTACCTTCTTCTCTTTTTCCCCTATATTTAGCTTGCCTTCATCTTACTTCGAACGAGAGGCCGTGCTTATTGGCCCGATTTGTCGTAATAGCTGAAAAATAAAATCAAATAATGATTACAAGTTTTATCAATATAAAAAAGATAGATTAAAAAAGAATTAAAAATCGCAAAAACTAATATAGTATAAACACCTGAAAATAGGCTTCAATCTTTCTTTTGAGGGTTGAGTATTCTTTCTTGAGTTGTTGAAATGACCTCATGCATCTGCATGCATATTAAATAAATCACATTGAGAAGTTGATACTTAGTTGGTAGCTAGTTAATACATTGATCAATCCAAGCCCTTAATTTCCTATAATTGCAAAGTAATTACCCTTCTCCATTTCCTGTTCTGCAATATTCCCTAAAGAGAGAGCACTCAGCTTTCACCTTTTTGGCTCCAATGCTGTGTCCAATAAATAAGAATAAAGGTAAAAGAGATTGGTTTAGGTAAAGCTAACAAAGAAGGAATATACTCAGACGATGACGGTGATGACGATGATACCTTTAACAAAATATATATCATTAGTATATATGTATGTTACTACTTACCTTGAGCTACTTCCTTTGAACTGATGCATGTAACTATCCAGCTTGTTAAAATCAAGACTACTCTTCTCTCTGCATATCAAAACCAAGTTATTTCACTCCCTCCATGTCAAAACCACATGAAACATAACTGGATAAGAGAAAGTTGGAACTGACAATTCTTGCTCTATGTTATGTATTAGTCTAGCTGAATCTCTATAGTACAATGTCACAACTTCCTCCACAAAGTTAGGGTTAGCATCATCTTGGAGCTCCTCAAGCTGGATGAACTGTTCATCGAGAAATCCCTACAGGGATGAATGACCCACCATTCAATTTTCTATGTTATCTCAAATAAAAGAGTCGAATTTTGAATAGTAATAATGGTAAAAGAAGCAAGAACTAACCTGATCAAATAGAGATTGCCTTGTAAGAGCAAGCTGCCTGTGGAAATGGTTTCTCTCCATATAGTGAAAGAATGTTGGATAAAGCAAGGTATGAGAGAATAAGAAAGAAAGAGAACACTTGAATGGCCTTGAGGTGATAATTCATCTTGGCATGCCATTTATATAGCAGAGAAAAAGAGTGGAATTTCTAATTTCTACTATGGATTGAGCATAGGAGACTAGGCGTCAATGAAACATTTGGACAGGTGTAGCAAAGATTGAAGGTGAAAAAGGGAGATTTCATGTCAAACAAAAAAAACTTACTTTTTTTTAAAAAACTTGTAAAAAGGCAAGAACAACCTCATTCTAAGATTAAAAAAATACAACTTTGAATTAAATTCAAATATTAATGTCAATAATTTTTGTAAGAAATTTTATAATTTTATTCAATATTTTAAAAACCAAACTAGTTTTGCTGATTTAATGTTAAAAATTTTTAATCGTCTAATTTTTCGGTTCAGTTTTTAACTTTTCAATTTAATTTAGTTTAATAATCTTTGTTAGTTTTAACTTTCCGGTTTAATTTAATTTAATAATATTTGTTATTAAAAACTAATTAATTTATTAATTAATAAGTCAATTTTCATAAACTAATGATTTTTAATAAACCAAAATAAACAAACTAATTTTTATTTAATAGTCTTTTTTAATTAAAATTTAAATTTGATATTTTTCTTCAATTAATTTTCAAATTCTTTAATTTTATTCAATTTTTAACCGGTTTTACAACGATCTAATGTCGGTTGAATATTTTAAATCTCAAAATTTTTATTTTGTCGGTTTAACTTTCAGTCTGGTTTTAAAAATATAAGATTGTAATAGTTAAATAAAATTTGTCACATCAATTAATTAATTTACAATTTTTAACAAAAAAAAGTTTAGTATCTTCATTGTTAATTCTTTCATATTATTTTACAACTTATGTCAAATCCTAAACCAAAGTTGCTCCAAGATTCTAATTGATGTGTATTTTTCAATTGTTACCTTTTATTGTAAAGTTTCAACTAACTTTGTTCAAAATTTATATGCATATTGATGGGATGTTATATTTTATTGAATATTAAATAAATTTTTAAAAGTTTTTATTCTTTGAATATGTATAAATTTATGCAAAAAATAAATACTATTCGTTAAATAATCTAATACTTAAGATTTGGCCATTAACACCTTGTCAATTCTTACCAATGATTTAAAAATCTGATCAAAAGTTAAACTAGTGAGACAAGAAATTTAAGATTTAAAAGATTTAATCAGTATTAGACCATCATAAAAATGAGTCTAAGAAACAAAGCAATGAGTCTTCTACTTATGCACAACCACAACAACTTGTGAAGAAGAATAACAAAAATAAAGATCTATATGCATTTGCATGTTCTGATTTAGATTGAAGGGAGGAGTGTTCATTAAACCAAATCTTTTAAAGAGCTAATAGCCACTTAATCATAAGAATATCCCCTTCTCATTTGAAACCAACTTGCTAAATGAACATATTTTTACAAGGCGAAGCATTTGTTCTGATAGAAGACTGTTAATTAGGTATATCCAAAGGACTCAAATAATGTTGTGTTGAGTATGATTATTATCCATTAATATAATATATTCTTGATATCGAAGAGACCATATTATTAAAGTAAATAATTAAACACTGCGGAATCAAAATCAAGACAACTCCGAGTGGATCGAAGACAGTAGCTGATTCTGCGAAAAGACCATGTGTACGGATAAGCTTTTAGTGTCTAATCATATTTGATGAATTGCAGTAATTTACAGCTAGATTAGATTCATAATCTAATATGATATCCAATTAAGAAATGTTGCATTGCATAGTATCTTTATCTCTGGATGAACTGAAATTGACAAACAGTGGGAAAAAGTTATATGACATTACAGGCACTAGAGAGTTAGTACATAAACTTATGAATAAAAAGTTATATGATAATATTCAAATTTTCTCGGTTTGATATGCTGATAAAGAAGTTGAAAGCATTGACGTAACCAAATGTGTTACAGCTTATACACACACGTTAAGCAACAAAGAATCTTGTCTTAAAGACAAGTTCTGCAGTTACAGTAGCAAGCAGACATATGGTGGGTGAAGAATATTAACAAGAGGAGAATCATTAGTGAGCAGAAGAAGAAAAAAATTATAATTACCAGAAACAGTAGGAAAAATCCCCCCCAAAAAAAAAAGATTGGCATCAGAACTTGACCTTGCAGGCAAAGGCCCTTGTCATGTCAGATTATTAGCAAAGGTGTCGAAAGGGAATGATGTGTTGAAGAAGATATTCTTTCTTTACTTCTCTTTGAAAAGAGGAGATGTTTTACAATGGAGACACACCAGAGTTTGTAAGCTTTAGTTAGATTCAACCCGTCATTTGATTTCACGTGGTTAACTTGTTAAGTAATTAACTCATGAAGTAGTTTATCAGAATATGTAATCTGAGAATTATTGCCTGTAATGCACATTTACTTCAAAAATAATGACTTAAATTCGATCAAAATTAGAAAAAAAAAGTGTTGTCACGTCTATTTCTTTATTAAAAAAGTTGAAAAATAAAAATTGAAGAATGTGAGTGGATGGTCTGGGATCAGAATATGGTTTTGGTACTATTTTCATTGTGATTCTCTTTTCCCATCACTGTCTTCTATGTCGATAAGAATTCCACTCTGGACAATTATCCTCTCACCAGCCAGCAGCAGCAGTCTTCAGCTTGGTTCTGGATGGAATTAAAATTTTTCTTCAAATCATTAAAAATAGTATCATCACCATATCAGTTAGCAGAAGTTTAGCTTGGAACTTTGTTGTTACCTTTGTCAGCAAAAGATGGAAGTGGCAAGGTTTGAGCTCGGATTAAGTTTGGACTGGATTAGGAGTTTCCACGAGAACTTCTAAGATTTGCAGTGTAACCAACACGGACTAATTTGGTTCCTTTCGATTGGTATTCTATTGATTAATATTGTTCTGCAGAATTCTTGAGATCGTAATTCTGATCCATAAGATGCAAACTCTACTACTGTTCTTCTATTTCTACTGAAAGCTTAATTGACAGGAAAAATGCAACTTAACATTAATCTGTCTGCTTTCAGGAGAAGTAGCAGGACTAACCGTATTGAATAATGTAACTACAAACTTTCCAGAAACATACAAAGAACCAAGTGATACAATCATCAAAAGTCATAGTCCAGCAAACTCTTTCAGATTTTTTAGGTAACAGTAGCAGAAAGGAAAGGAGAAAAGAATCTGTAGTATTATTGAAGTGAGACAGTCCCGTTGCAATAAAAATTCCTGAGAGACGAAACAACTGGTTGTTTGGACACAGCTTCTGAGATTGTGGCAATTCCCTGAGGAGGAATGAGCAGATGCCAACAATACAGGAATGTGGTCACTGATGTAATCAGACAAAAGTTCTTGGTTGCTGTCTCATTAACCTTTTCATAGATATTCTCCTTGAAGCATCAATCCTGCTCATCTTTACAGGAATCACATTATTGAAAAACAGCCGCTCCTGTCTTCATTCGACTACTGTCAACTTTTGCTTGGCCAGCAAAAGTTTATCCAAAACAGACATGAACGATCCTGATCCTGAAACCATCAAACAAATGACTCAGCAGACCCATAAGTATTGCTGATATGACATCAACAAAAGGAAATTACAAAATGTTTGTTAACTTTCAGGAGAGTTTATAGTCATTGTTACAAACTAATCTAGCTTTCATTTTCATGAAGCCAAACCAAATTTGAAGACATTTCAGCATATCATTTTTCGTGAATACAATTAGCAAACTTATATGCGTTGGGCTCAGGTTTCACTTTAAGATTTTCGGAATGCACTGTGCACTCCACTGAAATAATAATAATAAATGAAAAATAAATCGCCCACCGTGGGGCTCGAACCCACGACCACAAGGTTAAGAGCCTTGCGCTCTACCAACTGAGCTAGACGGGCTTGTTGTTCTACAAATAGATTCATGCAATTTCAATAACATCAACAGTGAAGATTTTTTAGTTTCGTTATTTAATCTTTTCTTTTTTGCTAGAACATAGGTAAAGGATTATATAATGCGATTTAGTATCGGTAAAGGATTAATTACTCTACGGTATAACCTTAATATGTAAATATAATATACCTTCTTAATTTCATTACGTAATTAGACATTCTTATAATTAAGATTAAAATAAGTCAATTTCTCATAATTGAACGAATTAAAAATAAGCATTTAAACGTAAGTCAAGTTGAATATTTTACCTAAATCCCAACTTTAATCAGATTAAATTAAGATTAATTTATTTTGATTTTTAGCCACCTCTAGATTTAGCACTTGTCTATAATATCGCAAATAAGATTTGGTATTATATTTTGTTCTTTAGAATTTAAAAAATATATAAAATAATTTGTACATTTGTTCACTTTACTTCGATCTTATTTTTAAAAAAATCATAATAATATAAAGTTGATATAACAAGTAATTATTTATATTATGAATTAAATAAATTTAATTTATAGTCATTTGAAAAAAATCCAAATTTAATATTTTAAATATATTAAAATTTTTAATATAGGCAGAATGTAGAGTCCATTAACAAGAATTAGGCATGGGTTAACGATTGCCAAAATAACTAGAACTATTTATTTGAATAGTTACCACTTATAAACTTTTTAACATTTTCATGTTTTGTTAATATGAGATACTCTGACACTTCCCTCAAGTGCAATTGAGACTGAACATCCAGTTGTCACTTAAAGTAAGCGCAGTGGTAATCAGATTGGGTAGCTGAGACTGGACATCTAGATGGACAATCGAAAAATATAGAATCCAGGACAATCCTGCTCTGATACTATATTAAAATTTTTAATACGAGCAAAGTGTAAAGCCCATTAACAAAAATTGGACTTAGGTCAACAATTGCTAAAATAACTAGAACTAGTTATTTGGATAGTTAACCCTTACTTATTATAAAGCCTTTAATATTTTCATATTTAGTGAATATGAGATACTCTAACAAAATAGATGGCTTAATATATAATTAAAGAGACTTATTCAATCAAGAAAATTTGATAAATTTGAATTTTCAACTTCATTAAATAATTTGTTAAGACTTCATCACTTATTATTAGGTAATTCGCTTAATGAATATTAAAAATAATAATTTAACTAAGAGAATACTAATAATGGTATCTTTACATCAAATAAATGATGATTAAATTTCACTAATTAAGAAATTAATTTTGTCCTTGTTATGCATGTCGCCTTCTTTCATTGAAGATTCCTATATATCTACCAGAAGCTGCCGTCCCCTCCCATTGAATCAAAAGACAAAACGAAGCTTACTAAACCAATGGATACTTACGTTGACAATGAAGTGATTCATTTTAATGTTTCTAAGCATTCAAATTAAGGAATCAAGTCGACCCAAATGAACAAAACAACAACTAGGTGACTAAACCTTAAATCCATCCAAGAAGTTAAACCCTATGCATGTAAATACAAACTATCCCACCTACGCCCTTATGTTCATTTTTAATTCAACTTATTCGAATTAATTAGCTATATTAACACCAGAAAAAATTCCCATTTCCAAATGTTAAAAGTTTTGAAAAATGTGTCCATGTTCTTGTATGAGTTGTGAATGGGGCAATGATTAAAAGACTTGATCAGTTCAGTAATTCGATCTACTTTAATAATTTTTTAAAAAGTTGATGAATTTATTGATTTAGATTTAGAATAGAGATGTATTAGAGTGTTAATCGAATCAAACTCATTATTTAATATTAATTTATTGGATAATTTAAGATAATCATATAATTTAATTTACGGATAAAAAATAAAAAATGATACGAATTAAATGTATTGTATTATCACAAAATAAAGATGACCATATATTTAATAATTCAAAGATTGTTTTATATGATTTACGTTTCATTAAATCGAACACAATAATACACAATCTAACAACAAATATAGACAAAATATAAACTGTTATAACAATGTGTATTTAATTCATTCAATACATGTAAGAAGGTTTAAAATGATCTGGGTTTTCTTCATTTTGTCTAAATTCAATCGAGATCCATGGTTGAAACAATAGAAGCCATGGATGGTCAGCTGAGCAGGAACATAAGCAGAAAACTGAGCAGAGCTATGGAAAGTGTGTTCTCTTCAGGGATAAACTCCAGAAGACATAACTCTTTCGACCAAGACGAGGACGCTCTAAAAGGGGCAGCCATTAATTGTATCAGATTTACAGAGAAACGGAAGGTAAAATGATGTACAGAGAAAACAAAGGGGAAAATTTTCTATATTATAATAATCGGGTAAGGAGGTATTTATACAAGTGAATAATTGCCAGCTGTCAAATATAATTCTAACACCCCCTTCAAACTGGTGAGTATATGTTATGTACTCCCAGTTTGCGAAAAGAATCCTGAAATTGAGATGAGGAAAGAGCTTTAGTGAAACAATCCGCTAATTGGTTGGTGGAAGAAACCGAAAGCAACACGATAACACCACTCTGCAATTTCTCGCGGTCCACATGACAATCGATTTCAATGTGTTTAGTACGTTCGTGAAAAACTGGATTCTGAGCTAAGGAAATAGCGGATTGGTTATCACAAAGCAAAGGCGTCGGAACAGTAGGAGCCAAGAGAAATTCGCCGAGTAAATAATGAAGCCATTGTACTTCACAAGACGTGG
>JANVCL010000005.1:3266369-3278443 GCA_026546855.1 Erythroxylum incrassatum | reverse complement strand
TTAATCTTCTAGCAAAAACTCCCTTCTCCCAAAGGCGAATTTATACCAAGACATTTTCCAATAGTCCAAAGGAATAAAAAATAAATCCAAGGAAAAATTAACAAGCATATGAATATTCAGTCATGGATTATAGCAAAATTTCATATTAAAGCATCATCAAAAATATCAAATCCCTAAGAGAAAATTAAAGTTTTAGCCACAAATCATCATGCCAAATAATCCACAAATATAAACGCTGAACAAGCTCATGACGGAATCAAATAAAAATTGAAAACAAAACTCTCCAAACTCTTTTGCGTGGTTGCTTCCTTGAAGATTGAGAGCTTAAAGGTGGAGCCTTCCATGGTGTTTACAACGTCAATGGCCAATGGATCTTTGTATATGGTATAACGTTGGAAGCTAAAAATTTGAGTGGAGAGTCCTTTGCTGCGTGAAAATGAGAGGAATTAATGGAGCCCCTTGCGTCAGTGGAAAGTTGGAGTGTGATTGGCCCAAGTGAGTCCCCTCCTTTTTGTTCCTTCTCACGTTGGTGGGTCTCCCTAGCAATTGAAAATCCAGCGCCTTATTCTTGATGTAACGTTGGTCTTTGGTGGGTTGATGTTAAAAGCCAAGAAAAATCAAGAGTTGTCGTCTTCATTCAAGAGTGAGTAGAGAGAATAAATTAAATGGAGAGTGGCCCCCCCTTTGCGTCAATTCTCTCCCTTTTCTTTAAAACCCCACCAGCTGAAATCGATTTTCCTCCAAGCCACCTCCTTCATGTCACGTTGATAGCTCCCCACTTGTATTTTATTTTTAGCCAACAAATGTAATATTTCTTGAACTGGTCCCACGTGAATGATAAGAATTAATTGAGTGGCTATTCATGTCTTCTTTGAAGTTGGTCCTCTTCTCCAACTTGTGTTTGTTTCTACGTTTTCTCCTGCTGATTTTCATTGCCGTCCACTTAATTGCTCCTCCAGTGATGTTTTATTTTTTTCAGCTCCAAGCCTCCAGCTATCTTCTAACGGTTTCCATTGTAGCTAGTCACCCATCAAGCTCTTGGGTAGCTGCTTTCTTATTTCTTCTTTATTTTACTCCTGTTCCTCACGCACGCAGCTCCTCTTTTTCAAGGTGATTTTTCTTTTGTTTTCTTCTTGTTTTTGTACTCAATCTCCCCCAATAGCGTGATTTCCGTTGTCTTCCTTGTAGCTTGCTGGAGTTTGCGTGATTTTTCTTTTTGGTGTGCCGTCAAATGCCTTTGGCTTTTCAACATTTTCAGCTCTTCTTGCATGCGTGGTGTCAAATCTCTTTGGCTGCCTCTCATTCACGCTTGATTTAGCCAATGAATTTTGTGAAAAATCTTATTAAATTCTAGCTGTCTTCATTTGGTAAATCTTCTTTCTGCATGCGTAATCTACTCCTTTGGCTGGTGCGTGAATCCTGCTGGAGCTCCTAGTGCCTTGTACGTTTTCTTCTCTTGTGTGCATGCATGGTGGATGTTGGCTGTAGAAGAGATTTTTCAAAGTCAATTTCGACAATCCATAAAAAATACATGGAAATGATTTAGGAGCTCAAAATTTATCAGTATGTTCATCTTTGTGTTATCTTTGATACGAGACTTGAATCACGGGATTTCGACATCTGAGTCAAAAGTTATGGCTGAAACATCGTCGATAGGTCATTCTGGCGCTCCAACATATGACGTGAATTTTTGTTAATTTATTGCTCTTAAATTCTAGCTCCAAAAAATCTACAATTTGTCCCAAAAAATCCGTCAATGAGTCTAGAATTTACGTATAAAATTTCAAAATTTTTGTCTTAACCAATCTCGAGATAAAAATCCCACAATGACTAGAGGTCAAAGCTGCCGGCAACTAAAAAACAATGCAATTCAAGTTTATTTGTATCATTTATGCATTTTACGTCAATGGACCTCAAATAATGCTAAAACATGATAAACCAGTCATAGATGAACATAAAATGAATGTAAAAGACTATGAATTAAGTCCTAAACATATGTGAAAATATGAGTGTATCATAATCCAACTGCCCACAGTGGAAGTGAGGTTTGAGAATTTGACAGTGGAAGCAGATCGCTACGTCGGGAACAGGGCACTTCCTACCCTTCCAAATGCAGTCAGAAACATCACAGAATCTGCTCTTGCTATGCTTGGGATTAGCTTAGCTAACAGAAGAAAGCTCACAATCCTTAAAAATGCCTCAGGAATTATAAAGCCATCAAACTACTTAACATTATCAAACTATATGGAAGGTTCTCATATCGGTTATTTTATAAGATTAGTAAAAAAAAAGAAAGAAAATATATCTCATTTTAAAATCAGTTGATAAAATTTAGGATCAATTTGTTTCTATTTTTGTTTTTAATTTTCTTTTTTTATTTTCAAATTCAATAAATTTTTTAATTTTTAATTTCTGTTTTTATTTCTTCCTGTTTTTAAAAATGATGAAAATTCATAAAAAATAGTTTTTATTTTTATAATCTAATTTATTACCAATTAAATATATATTATTTAATTATTTAATATATTAAAACTAATTATTAATAAGAATTATGAATAATTTATTTTTACTTAATAATTTTATTTAATTTTGTAATTAAATTAAATAAATTAATCTAATAATTATCTATAAATAAAATAAAATTAAAAATATCTTCAAAATGTATAATTTCAAATAAAATTTGATTTAATAATTAAATATGTTTAAAATAAATATTAATTTTTAAATAAAAACTTAAATTTTAAATTATTTATTTTAATAAAATAAAATAGTTTTATCAATAATTCGCTAATTAATTTTATATAAAAGATTAAAATAAATTTCTTTAATTAAAAATAATTTTTCTTTAAGATTTATCTAATATGTAATTATTATCAATGTTAAAATTATGACTACATTGACATTAACAATCAAACAGGATTTTAATTTAAACAAAAAATGAAAAACAAAAAAATAAAAAAATAAAAACTACAATAGAAAAATAGAAGTGGAATCAAATGATGCCTTAATTTAACTCAAATTTGAATCAAATTTGAATTTAATAAAAAATATTTTAAGTTTTGAGTTTGAAAAATTCAACGCAACCCTTACAAAAACTAAATGAGTATAGAATATTTTCTGACTCAACATTATTGTTGGTGAGACCTTGCATATTGTTATCTTTGTCTTAGAATGGCACTACTACTAGGTCCACCATCCTCAGGGAAAACAACCCTTTTGCTAGCTCTTGCAGGAAAGTTGGACCCAAGTTTAAAGGTCTGTAATTAATCAACTTCACATTGTCTAAGTTTACTAAAGATAAGTTTTTTTTAACACTGAAGCACCATTTTGTTCTAATTTTGGGTTGATCAGGTTGAAGGTGACATAACATACAATGGGTATAAAGAATTTGTTCCACAGAAGACCTCTGCCTACATTAGCCAAAATGATGTTCATGTAGGAGCAATGACTGTGAAAGAGGCCTTAGATTTCTCTGGAAGGTGTCAAGGAATCGGGACTCGATATGGTAAAGAATTGGATTCAACTAATATCCCAAGAACAAAAAAGACTCAGTCTTTTGTTGCATCAAATTGAAAGGTATGTAATAATAAATAAAAGATTGCTGCTCGTGCAGATCTTCTTAGCGAATTAGCAAGAAGAGAAAAGGAAGCTGGGATATTCCCAGAAGCAGAAGTAGATCTTTTCATGAAGGTAAAACCACTAAACAAAGAGTCTAATTTAGATAAACAGGTGTTTATTCATAAGATTTTAGTAAATAAAGATGATAATGAGTTAGACAGGTTTGAATCCGATCACTTTTGAGCCAACCTATCTCAACAGGGCAATCAGATAAGCTTGAAAAGCTTGAACCTGTTGAATAAGAAAGAAGATAAAAACTCGAATTCGAGCTGAGTTTGAGTTGATTGGTTAACTCAAAAAAAATTTTTATAGTAAACTCGAATTTAGTCGGATCAAACTTCATTTATCGAATGTTTGCCAATCCTACTTATAAACCATGAAGGTAAGTATATAAGCAATTTTATCATGCAAAAAATTAAATCTTAAAAGTATAGAATTTTTGCCATTTTGTAATTTTCAGGCAACTGCACTGAAAGAAGCTGAAAGCAGCTTGATAACTGATTACACCCTCAAAGTAAGTTGAAGAATTCCCATTACCACAAGTTATATTTTGTTACGTATAATCATGTTCTATGGATTTGGAAGTTGGAACAAAACAAGAATCGAAGATTAGTCTCCTTCTGGTGGATATATTTGACAAATATAGTGTTGTAACTTACCTTGAATCAGTAGTCGTGAAAATTTCTAGGTTTTAATTGGTATCTTTGTAACTGGACAGCTGTTGGGACTGGACATATGCAGAGACACCATTGTGGGAGATGAAATGATAAGAGGGATCTCTGGTGGACAGAAAAAGCGACTCACAACAGGTTAATTTGCTATATTATTTAAGTCATTGTCTTCTTGATTAGTCCCCTCAGGAATCGTAATGAGCGGGACTGAATCCTTTCACGACCCTACAAAAAGTTGGTGTTACTATACATGCATGCGTGGTCTATACTCTATGACTTATCAATTCATCGTACATGTTTTATATCTTCCTTAGTTGTTGTCAGGACTTACCTTTTGAAGGATGATTTATGGAGTGTCATTAAACTACTACATATATGCAGGAGAGATGCTTGTTGGGCCTTTGAAAACTCTATTCATGGATGAGATATCAACAGGTTTAGATAGCTCCACAACGTATCAAATCGTGAGGTGCTTGCAACAGATTGCCCACCTCACTGGAGCCACAGTTTTCATGTCGCTACTTCAGCCAGCTCCTGAAACCTTTCATCTCTTTGATGATGTTTACCTTTTAGCAGAGGGTCAGGTCGTCTATGAGGGTCCAAGAGAGCATGTTATTGATTTTTTTGAGAGGTGTGGATTCAGATGTCCTGAGAGGAAGGGGGCTGCTGATTTCTTGCAAGAAATAAGAAAAAAATGAAAACTTTTCTGTTAATATGATCTGTAAGAGAAACTCTCTATTCATGGGCTGTGTAACAGGTGACTTCAAGAAAAGACCAAGAACAATACTGGGCAGACAGGAGTAAACCATACAGATATTTATCAGTCCCTGAATTTTCAGAGATGTTCAAGAGATTCCATTTGGGAATTCACCTGCAAAAAGAGCTCACCGTGCCATTTGACAAGTCTCAATGCCACAGAGCAGCTCTGGTGTTCGACAGATATTCTGTTCCAGCCATGCAACTGCTCAAGGCTTGTTGGGACAAAGAATGGCTACTGATGAAGAGAAACTCAGTTGTCTGTGTCTCCAAGACGATACAGATTATAATCTGTGCTGTTATAGTGAGCACCGTGTTCTTGAGGTCCACAATGCATACCAGGAACGAAGATGATGGTGCAGTTTATGTTGGTGCACTTCTGTTCAGCATAATCACCAACATGTTCAATGGTTTTGCTGAACTTGCACTGATGATCACGAGGCCAAAGAGACCTTCTGTTCCATCCTCCATGGACTTTCACGCTCCCAGTTTTCCTGCTAGGAAGTCCCATTTCAGTCATGGAATCTATTGTTTGGGTGGTTTTGACTTATTACTCCATTGGATTTGCTCCTGCACCTAGCTCGTAAGCACTTTACCAAAAATTTTGAAGCTTCATCCCACATGAGATAACTAATGACATTTCAGGTTTTTCAAGCAACTTTTACTGGTCTTCCTGATCCAACAAATGTCTGCTGGAATCGTTAGGCTCATTGCTGCTGTTTGCAGAACCATGGTAATTGCAAACACTGCAGGATCTCTTGTCCTCCTTGTTATATTTTTACTCGGAGGATTCATCCTACCACAATGTTAGTTCAACCAAGAGAATGGATGTTAACTAGTTCATAAATACATATAACAAATTGAAAGCTGACGTAGCTTTATCTCCCATCTCAAGAGTTCTGAGCAATAGCATAGAGTTTAACTACATTTGTAACAGATCAAATTCCAAAATGGTGGAAGTGGGCTCACTGGATTTCACCTTTGACTTACGCTTACAGTGGCATGGCTGTGAATGAAATGCTTGCTCCAAGGTGGATGAACAAACTGGTATATATGAATGATCTTGCATTTGACCATTCAATTTTCAGTGAAGCTACAGAGAGTTAAAGTCGCTGTAATTGCAATTTACAGGCTTCAGATAATGCTACTGCATTAGGTTCAGCAGTGCTTAACAACTTCGACATTGTCTCCAGCAGAAACTGGTATTGGATTAGTGCAGCAGCTCTATTTGGATTCGCAATCTTCTTTAATATCTTGTTTACCTTGGCTCTGATGTACTTTAGCCGTAAGTTCTATTACTCCCTAATCATCTTATTAAATCTCATCTTCTTAATGATGCGCCTAATCTCTTATATGCTAATGTTTAATGTAAAAGCTCCTGGAAAGCCACAATCAATAATGTCTGAGGAAACAGCAAAGGAAATGGATGTTCAGGAAGACTCAAAGGACAAGCCCAGGCTACGAAGATCAAAGCAACAGGCAGAGGCATTTCCACTGACATTATCTTCTTCAGATCGTATCAACACTAGTAAGATAATGAAACAATAATGAACAGTAACTCGAGAAGACATGTTGGTGTTTCTTACACAGACTTAAAATTTGAAAATTTTCAGAAGAAATGGCAATGCAGAGAATGAGCAGTTGGTCCAATCCGAATGGTCAGAGTGGAAATGCTAGTTCTTTTATGGAGACAGCAGCTAATGGAGTTGCACCAAAGAGAGGAATGGTTCTGCCTTTCACTCCCCTTGTCATGTCCTTCGACTGTGTAACTTACTACATTGACAAGCCTCCAGTAAGTACCTAAACACAAGAAACATGTATATTCTCAATTGAAATACAGAAATCAAGTGTTCAACTTTGATCCCTTCAACAAACTTCCGTGGACTGAGAATAACAGGAAGTGAAAGAAGTAGGAGATGCAGAGGACAAACTTCAGCTACTTTGCGAAATAACAGGCGCATTTCAGCCTGGAGTCCTTACAGCATTAATGGGAGTCAGTGGAGCTGGTAAGACAACACTAATGGACGTTTTGGCTGGAAGAAAAGCAGGCGGATACATTGAAGGAGATATTAAAATTTCTGGGTTCCAAAAGAAGCAAGAAACCTTTGCAAGAGTTTCAGGATATTGCGAGCAGACAGACATACATTCCCCACAAGTTACAGTCAGAGAATCCTTGATGTTCTCTGCATTCCTTCGACTCCCTAAAGAATTGAGCGAAGAACAGAAGCTTGTATGTAAGCTGTCCCTTTAACACCTCTTCATAGAACACAGCATCAAAGGAAAAAAAAAAAAGAAGGAAAACTCTTTGTCTAAACTATTTTAATCTTTATTCAATCAGGCATTCGTGGATGAAGTTACGGAATTGGTGGAGTTGGATAATCTTAAGGATGCTATTGTTGGGATTCCAGGAGTTACAGGGTTGTCCGCAGAACAGAGAAAGAGACTGACAATAGCTGTGGAGGTTGTTGCCAACCCCTCGATCATTTTCATGGATGAGCCAACCTCTGGTCTTGATGCAAGAGCAGCAGCCATTGTTACGAGGACAGTGAGAAACACTGTAGATACTGGAAGAACTGTTGTATGCACAATACATCAACCTAGCATTGACATCTTTGAAGTTATCGACGAGTTACTCTTGATGAAAAGAGGAGGACAAGTGATCTATTCCGGACCACTGGGTAGAAACCCTGTTAAGGTCATTGAATACTTTGAGGTGAATATATCTCCTCCAGATATATTAATCTACTAGTTTAACAGACATTATCCGTATCTTATTTCACGAAAGCCAACCTTTTAACAGGCAATTCCTGGAGTCCCTAAGATCAAAGGGAAGTACAATCCAGCAACATGGATGCTTGAAGTGAGTTCAGTAGCAGCTGAAGTGAGGCTTGGAATTGACTTTGCTGAATACTACAAATCATCATCCTTATATGAGTACGTCAAAAACATACAATATCTGAGTTCAGTCTTAATATGGTCTTAAGTTTTGTGCATAACTCGTCTTATTATGAGCAGGAGAAACAAGGCTTTGGTCCAGGAGTTAAGTACACCGCCACCAGGAGCAAAAGATCTATACTTTGCGACAATATTCTCGGTCTACATGGGGGCAGTTCAAATATTGCCTGTGGAAGCAAAGCTGGACTTACTGGAGAAGTCCTGATTATAATCTTGTCAGATACTTCTTCACAATTTGTGCTGCCCTTATGGTTGGGACTATATTCTGGAGAGTTGGCAAGAAGAGGTCTGTGTCTATATCAAAAGCTCCTACTTTATAGGAACACTCGAAGATATTAACTTCTCATTCGTGTATGATTCAGGAATAGCTCGGGTGATCTTACAACAATTATTGGTGCCCTGTACTGGTGGGTCTCAACAACTGCTCAACAGTACAGCCAGTAATAGCCATTGAAAGAACTGTGTTTTACAGAGAAAGAGCTGCTGGAATGTACTCTGCACTGCCTTATGCCCTTGCACAGGTGAGTTTCAAGTAGATTTAAGGAAAAGGAACAAACAAACTTACGTTAATAACATTTATGGAATGATGAACTCTCGTAATCATATTGGAACATAATCATCTGCTGTCGCAGGTTTTCTCTGAAGTACCTTACGTGTTTGTCCAAACTGTATATTACACCCTTAATGTGTATACCATGGTAGCCTTTGAATGGACAGCAACAAAATTCTTTTGGTTCTTCTTCATCAAATATTTCTCATTTCTCTACTTCATATACTATGGAATGATGACTGTTTCAGTCACTCCAAACCACCAAGTTGCAGCTATCTTAGCAGCATCATTCCAAGACCAGTAAGTTCATACTTAAACAAGTTTCACTTCCATATATCAACTTACTAATCACCAAGCAGAAAAAAATTAATCTTTTTCATCCACAAATTTCAGGGAATTCCCATGTGGTGGACTTGGTACTACTGGATTTGCCCTTTGGTATGGACAGTTTATGGGCTGATTCTGTCTCAATATGGAGATGTCGAAGACAGAATTAAAGTTCCTGGTGGACATCCTGATCCTACAATTAAGTGGTACATACAAAACCATTTTGGATTCAGAACAGACTTCATGGGACCTGTTGCTGCAGTCTTGGTTGGCTTCCCGGTCTTCTTTGCCCTCTTGTTTGCGTGCTGCATTAGTAAACTCAACTTTCAAACAAGATAGGAACCTTTTCTATTTTGACTTTAGAACAGAGTTTCAGGTTGGACTCGGACCATACTTTCCTAGAGTCGGTCCTGTCTAGCTCAATGCCATCTTATTTAGAGAGAATTATTATTATGCCTTCGTATTTCTTTAATCATCTAATCTCATAAATCCCTGTTTTATATGAAAAAGTCAAGAAAATCATCATTGATATCCGATAAGCATAATCATCACCATGTAAGCCTTACGCGGAAACTTGAGGCCTGCCGCCTGCCGCCTGCCTGTGAAACCCATCCGTCACTTCAAAGAAATTTCTGGTTAGAACTTAGAATTAGAATTTTCCAGAGTGTGTCATTCCTCTATGAAGTCAATTTCAACTAAATTCAGCTTAATAATGCCTCAGTCAAAAAATGTGGTCTTGAATTTGGATGAGCCCTTTTATCATGGACTTGTAGAGTAAACCTTCAAAGTCCCAACACTTCGATGAAACGAGACTAAAGTTGAAATCTTGAAATCATAACCCCCCAACTTGAAAAGCTCCGCCAATTTGATTGTACAATGTACACAACCCAAGTGTTTAAATTGTTGATGTGGACAATGCTTGAAGAAAACTAAAGCTTGTGGACGTCTTGGAGCCACCAAGTGACCAGCGAACAACCATTTTGTCTCCCACCGCCATTTTCGACGGTCCAAAATCCATACCCTTTTCTTTTGTTTTTCAATTCCTCTAAAGTTTCACGTCACAACTTGCACAAACCTTATCATATAGAAACCCTTTTTCTAGTAGACGAGGAAGATTATGTACAAGGCCGTGTTTTTAGATGAAAACTAGCTTCCCATCTTTAATGGGCTAATGTTTCTGATCAATGGTTGGTTGGACTCCAACTCGAGGAAGAAGAGTAGTTTAACAAGAAACCACTTGACCATCTACTTTATTTTCAAGAATAGATTTAAGTAATTGATGAGAACATACTTAAAAAAAATTAATAGGTTTAAAATCTAGTCAATTCTTTAAAATTTTGAATATTTTGAGTTTGAATTTTTAAAATAATTATTTTAACTTATTTTATAATTCGTTGAATTATTTATTTAAAATTTTTTATATACACTCACAAATTTATTTGACATTTTAGGTGTATAGTGTCAATTTCTTAAAAAATAAAAAAAAGTATAAAAATATATGATATAACAATGGCAACAATTTATTACAAATTTTGCTACATAGTGTAAAGATATCTAGTAGTACCAGGATTTTGAATACCAAACTGTAACCGGCCAGTACGTATAGTATAAAAGGTCGATTATATTAGGTTTAAATACTGATTGATATCGGCTCGTTTCGAATATACCGATTGATATTTAAAATACGGTCAAATACTGATCTATACCAAAAGTTTTAAAAAATTGAGGGGCTCTTTTACAAAATTATATATAATATATATCTAGATAACTAAAATGGATAAGATATAAACAAAAAAAAGCTAAATTTCATAAAATACAACTGTAGAATATAACAATGAACTATTTTGTAAATTTTTAAAAAATTCAGGTACTATTTTATAAATTTAAAAAATTACTCAGAATAGTACCTGGTATTAATCGATACTGGCACAGTACCATACCAGAATCTAATTCGGAACCAAATTCGAAGCGGTATTTATAACGTTGAATAGTACACAATCTTATTCTTAACTGATAAAGAATAAGTTTGTGTGCGTGTATATATATATATATATATATATTTATATAACGTGAATAACATTAGAGGCGGAACTCTTCTTGGGTCCATATCATTGAAAACATGTTTCATGTGTGAGGTTGTGAGAAGCGTTTACTCAAATCAAATGGGTCCTTGAATCCATCATTTGTCACAAATCACTTTCATTAAGAAACCGCGACAAATTGGGAGGGCTCTATTGTATGTACACGAACGATTGAATCTGATTTTTAATTTTAAATATATGATTTGTAAATTATAAAAATAAGAAAAATAGATCTTTATTATTAGGCTTGACAACACCGACCAATTCTCACCTACCCTTTGTGATTACCCACAAGGATGTGCAAGCCCAACTACTTCTTGTTATGGTCACATCATCCATCTCTATATTTTTCAAATTTACATTAAATTTCTTTCATCCTGTTAAATTTGAGCATAATTTTATCACAAAAGGTACCTTTTAAAAGAAAGTTTGTTGTACACTTATAAATTATTTAAACATTATTTATTTGTTCAATATGAGATTTTTGACGCACTCTTTTCAATCTAGAGTAAAGATAAACATCTGATGGATATATTAAACAAAAGGTTATACCAGATTGAGCAACGTTTCAAATTACTGAGGAGGTGCTTGGTTGATAGATTTGAAAATCGGTCAATAAGTAAGGAATGAAAAATATGTGGTTAGTTATTGATTATCATTATAGGGACAATAGTTTGATATCTCACTTTTGATGAATCTTTCATAAATAGAAAAAGAATGAAACTTATTTTTTAGTAGTGATTCTTTTTTAAATAATTTTCATACTAATTACTTAAATTAATTAATTAAGTATAATATAATATAATTAATTAATTAATTGCAATATAATTAATTAATTAATAAGAATATTTTAATTAATTATTTAAAACATAATTAATTAATTAAAATATAATTATTAATTAATTAAAATAATTAATTAATTAGTTACAATATAATTCATTCATTAATGAAAATATTGTAATTAATTAATTACAATATAATTAATTAATTAATTAAAATATAATAAATTTTATTTTTTAATATTTTTTACAAATCAACTACTATCAATAATATTGGTAATCATTTTTTCCTCTTAACCAACTATCATAATTATAATGATAATATCTATTCTTATTT
>JANVCL010000005.1:3245888-3266364 GCA_026546855.1 Erythroxylum incrassatum | reverse complement strand
TCGACCATCATAATTATAATGATAATATCTATTCTCATTTCTCACTATATTCATTCTCATTTTTATTATCATTCTCTCATACGAACCAACTGCCCTCCTTGAGACAAGGTTTTAAGACTGATATCATGATAAATTTGAGTCTAACTCTGTTCTAAAAAATTTTGTAATATATTTATAAACTATTTTAACATTTTTTTACTGGACCGTGGTTTGAAATCTTTTTCTTTTAACAAATTTGATGGAGTCAAAGAGTTTTTTTCCAAACCTTAAAAGGCATTAAAAGAAGAGAACAAATCTGCTGTTCCTGAAGTGCTTTGCTCTTTGTGCTCGAATAAATCTTATATATTTATCACAGTAAGTTGAATGGCTATGATGTTAAAGATAAAACATGACACAGTAATTTGGGAGCAGAGGGCTGCAGCTGCTCCCTTAAAAGAACTAGGGGAAAAAAAAGATAAAGAGATTTACGGGGACCTCGCACCAATTGGAAGAAAAAGATGCCATGTGAACAAGGAATAAAAGCTGAGAAATGTAGGTGAGTGGTAGTACATATCATTGAAGTATCAGAAATATATAGGAAGTGGCCCTCTGCTCTGCACAATTTGATTGTAACGACAGCAGTAGTTATCAAAGTTACTGTTTCACACAGTTGGCTTGCAACTTGCGTAGGTTTGGTTGCAGGCCAGTGGCCAAGTAGAGGTCAGACAGATGATGATCACTAGACATTGGCTTCTCTCTACCGAACTATTTATTTGTTCACACACGACCTCCCCCAGATTCGTATGTTAAATATGGTAAATGATTATTCCAATTAGCTGATATCAAAGATGATAATGTAAGAAGATTAGAAGATATGTACATCGATCCGTGACAGTAACAGCTTGGTTCTGTAGGATTTGTCATTTTGGTGTTGAAACAGAGAAAGCCGTATCCAAAGTTCCAAACCCTGCAACTTGATGTTTAGTTGGCGATGGAAATATTCTGGGAGGAGTCCCCAATAACATATTTCTTTTCTTGTCATTCTCTGATTCTACGTTGGAAAGTGTCTTATTCCATGGATTCTCAAAATTCTCTCTTCTGATGGATTATCTTATGTTTGGTATGTAAGAAAATGACAAGGTTTCGTAAGCAAATATCGAAGATTGTCTTTATATAATTATTTTAATAATTTAAAAATCATACATTAAAAAACAATTATTAATAAATAATTATATTATTAAATAACTTGCTCCACGTAATCGAAACAAAAAATTTAAGTGAGTTCAGATTCTAATTATCCGTTATTCTGTTCCAACCCTACTTTTGTAGGAGGATTTGATGCAATTTTAAGTACATACAAATTGAAACATGGCTTTGTCTAAAGGCTGGAGTAGGGATGACGATGGGTAGGGTTCGGTTCGAGTTTTACTCTATCCATATCCATATCCATTTTTTGTGACTCAATCCATATCCATCAATTTTTACAATTTACTACCCATATCCAAATGTATTAGGTTGGGTAGTGCGGATAGCAATCGGGTTGAAAACCCACTACCATCCCTAAGCTGGAGTTTTGCTTTGTCTATTATTATAATTTGGAATATTTTTGAAGTTCACTTAAATTGCTAAAATCTCTATAACACATGAGATTCAAAATATAGTTATCAATTAAAAGCAATGTTTTAAAATTTAGACCAAAAGTTAAACTGGTAAAATAAGAAATTTAAGATATAAAAAGTTCATTCAATATTACATTGTTATAAAAATGACTAAAGATTGAATAAAATTCGATTAAAAGAGATTATTTTTGCCTACTAAATAATTTGAAATTTAATTAAAAAATTATTAAATAAAAATTAATCTATTTATTTTAGTTTATAAGAACTTATTAATTTATAAAAATTTATTAAATTAAAATAAATTACCATTTTTGAATGAAAACAAAAATTATATAAATTGAAATATTATACAATAAATTTAATATCATATTATTTTAATTATTATTAATTTATTTTTAAAATATTGGTGAGTAAAAATTAACGGATCAAATCTTCTGTGATATTTAACCCGTTGTAACTTTATTTTTTACTCCAAAACGAGGTCATTTTGGATTTATTTACATATAAAACCACATTTTTGGAAAGGTTAAAATGGTACGGAGCCGAGGCACATGACATTTCACGTTTCACCACCTAACCTATGGCAGTATATCGCTATGCAAAAGCACCATAGCAAGTCACTCATCACCAAACCATCTCAAGGTCACAAACTCACAACCACAAATCCAAGCATTCCGATGGATAGGCCACGAACACAATTATGGTCCCACGAGGGGCTTTAGGGCACAGAGGTAATATTCGGACAAACATCAGTGGATACTTGTCATTTTCTGTAGAGAGAGAGTGACAATGAAAGAGCGTTCAGACACGTTATTAGGCTGCTTCCTTGCTGTTTCTCTGAACGCCATCTTCAGCCCGTCTCTCTCTCTCTCTCTCTGCCTGGATTTTTGGGTTTGCCTGCTTTAGAGAGAGAGAAGAGGAGAGACTAAAAAAGCAAACAAGAAGGAAGCTTTTCTTGTGCGCGTGTCATTCCCTGAAGACTCTCTCTACTGTCTATTATATCGTCTGGGTTTTCTATCTGAAACGCAGTGAGATCGGTCCACTGCTTATAACAACCGAAAGACTCTTTCTTTACACGTCCTATCGCTATGATCTCGTTGAACAGAAGCAGTTTCTTGGTAAGTATAAACCGAACCTCATTCTTTTTCCAAATTCAGCTTCTCATTGTTGTTCAAACGATCTGCTACATCGTTTTCCTATCTCTGCATTTCACATCTTAATCTACAAAGTTTGGATTTTTCACGTCCTTCTTCTTCTTTAAGCTCATATCCGTTTCTGGGTATTCTTCTTTTTCACATCTTTTACAATTAAACATGTTTATATGGTTAATGCATGGCCTCGTGTTTATCGATTAGCTTTCCGTCCCGCTTTGCGTTTCTGATACGTTTCTCTTTTAGTGTCTATTCATGATATCAAGATTATTAATTTTTAATTTCTGAAACCAACTCTGATCCTATGTGTTAATGTCTCATGCTGGCCCTTTCAGCTTCTAATGAGTTCGCCTTATCTTTGTCTTATTTGCTTTTCTAGCTTTCGTTTTCTTGGCTTTTGTCCCCTCTGGATCTCTCAGCTGGAACTTGTCACGAATTCTAAGTTGCAAAAATTATGAAAAATTGAAACTTTTTCAATCCAACTGCATTGCGAAAGTTTAGATTCCATTTTCAATTTTCAGCTCTCCTCATAAGACCATTTCAGATGAGATTTTGCAACAACCAAAAAAAAAAAATCAAAACTCGATTTTTTCATGAAGAGGAAGAGTAAAAATTTGTTGGATTCATGCCAATCTAGAAAGTTTCACTTGTTTATGTCTGTTATTCGTGTGTTGAACAGAATAACAAGAGCATCTCAGGCTCTTGTAACCCTTTTTCTGGGAGGCATAGAGGGCTAGTCCCATCAGCTCCTTCTTCATTGAAGATCGTAGCAGCTGTAAGTTCCGATAGGGACTTAAACGGCAGTGTAGTTATGGAGAGCACATTGAAGGCTTTAAGAGATGGAGCGTCTGTTGTTGAGATGGACGCCAAAACAGCTGTTGCCGGCGGTGTCCAGGATGTTTATGGCGAGGACACAGCCACCGAGGACCAGCTTGTGACACCATGGGCCCTCTCTGTTGCCAGGTAAGTTTTGACTAGCCGTATATTGTTGCTTAATGGATGTCGATATCACCAATGTCTCTTGCTGATCGTTGGCTTAGGCAATATTTAGTTTTTTTTTTTCTATGGACTCCTTGGCTTGTTGAATTTCACATTTTCTTTGTCATGATTCCAAGTGGAACTTCGACTATGAGTTTCATTTACTCAAAAGAGCAACATATGCAGCAAGATTAAGTACTTAATCTGGAATCTTTTCTGGCAATAATTAACCTCTGAAACAAATTCCTTTCTTCCTCCCTGTCTTACATTCTTCAATGTCCCTGATAAGTTCTTATATCTGTTTCAGTTTAGGCTCCTTTTACTTATTCTTCTTTGTTGTGCTTCTTTGAGAACCTATGTTGCTATAGCTGGTTATGGGTTAGCCTTTTTCCGTTTTTCTGACTGCAGTGGATACACTTTGTTACGAGATCCCCACCATAATAAAGGGCTTGCTTTCACTGACAAGGAGAGGGATGCTCACTACCTGCGAGGCCTGCTCCCCCCAACAGTTGTTTCTCAGGAGCTCCAGGTTTGATGCCATGTTTATCCATGTTCTAGTGGTTCTTAAGTTCGTATTACAATCTTTTGATGAAACACATTTAATCTTTCTGCTACTTATCTTTATCAGGTCAAGAAAATGATGCATATTATACGCCAGTATCAAGTTCCACTTCAGAGATACATGGCTATGATGGACCTTCAGGTAATGGCACATTTCTTCACATCCCTTGACATGAGACGTGTATTAAGTTTAAGTGATTAAGTTAATTTAGACTTGCAAGTCAGAAGCATGTTCAGGTCAGAAGCATAAACCTGAACATGCAAATACGCCTGAGAAAAAAAATGCATTCCATGCCTCATTTTGTTCTTTGGTTGAAGCAATATTCTTGGACCTTAACTGGATGTTGCCTACTTGGAAAGTAAATTTACTACTGTAATTGCAGGAAAGAAATGAAAAGCTGTTCTACAAGCTTGTTATTGATCATGTTGAGGAGATGCTTCCGATTATCTACACTCCAACTGTTGGTGAAGCTTGCCAGAAATATGGTAGTATATTCAGCCGTCCTCAGGGGCTCTACATCAGTTTGAAAGAGAAGTACAACTGCTAATCCTAGCTTATAATATGGCCAAGTAATTCCTGTTACATGCTATCTTTCTTTCTGGTTAGAAGCTTACTGATTGGCTTTATGCAGAGGAAGAATTCTTGAGGTACTGAGAAACTGGCCTGAGAAGAATATTCAAGTAATTGTTGTCACTGATGGTGAGCGCATTTTAGGTTTAGGCGACCTTGGATGCCATGTGAGCTCTCGACTAAAAAGTTTCAAATAATTTACTTTTGCCAGTTTTCTATGCTTTTGCATCTCTCCCTCATTCTCACTTTCACAAGCAATACACTTGCATGTTCATTCATATGTAACTGACTTAGTCCTGTTATTTATAGGGTATGGGAATCCCTGTGGGGAAACTTTCCTTGTATACAGCACTTGGTGGAGTTCGTCCCTCAGCCGTAAGTAGTTAAATCAGTTTTAAGTCTGTCTCCGTCTTGCTCGGTCTCAATCTTGATACTTTAGTCTATCAGGATATGTAACCTAGATAAGCTGCTTTGTTTGTGGTACCAAAATTTTAAAAGAATCAATAAGGTTTAGAATATGGGTCTGCTCGCTCTGTTATTGCCTTTAAGACTTGAGTCTCCATATTGCAGAATTTAGACCATGTGATATTGCTGTCTATGAACTCTAGAAAGTTTTCATGTTGTTCTAGTACTTCATTTTGCTCCCATAATTTTTATAGTTGATGTCTGTATAAGGTACTAATTTGGAATGAACATACAGGAATAGAATGTGATCGGCATTCCATTTTGCTTAATCTTCCTTATAATCATCTGAATGTAATTACTCATGGCTGTTTGACAGTGCTTACCTGTGACAATTGATGTGGGCACAAACAATGAGAAGCTGTTAAATGATGAGTTCTACATAGGGCTCAGGCAGAGAAGGGCTACTGGACAGGTTATCATCCATCTTAATTGGATCTTCTCGTTGCATGTAAACTTACTCTTACAATTTTTTTGAAGTGGTTTTTCTTTTGTGTTTTTTTTGTAGGAATATGCCGAGCTACTGCATGAATTCATGACTGCAGTCAAGCAGAATTATGGTGAAAAGGTCCTAATTCAGGTATTTTGCCAGTTACTATCTTTCAAGGACCTCATGTTTTTATTTGTTGTTTTATTTGATATGGATTGTTCATGCATTGATGTAATCGTAAAATTTTCAGTTTGAAGACTTTGCAAATCACAATGCTTTCGATCTACTTGCAAAATACGGTACAACTCATCTTGTTTTCAACGATGATATTCAGGTAAATACCTTTTACATTTTACCGTCATTAAAATTTTAAGTACGTTTCATGTCCAGTCTTGTAACTTTCCTTATATTTCCTTTTAAATTTCAGGGTACTGCATCTGTGGTCCTAGCAGGACTTATTGCCGCTCTAAAATTAGTTGGAGGGACCTTAGCTGAGCAAAGGTTCTTATTTCTTGGTGCTGGAGAGGTGAGCTGATGTTACGTTGTGTTGATAATGTTGAATCACATAAAAACTGAAAATTTCACTATAAATAAGGAAAATATTTTAGGATTTTGTGAATCTTCAAGATTTGGAATCTACCTAAGCTGAGATACGGGAAAGCAAATTCAGTGTCTTCAAATATTCTAATAGTTGCTTATGTAGTTATTTCAGATATCACATCTATATACATAGCCCTCAAAACAACACTGACAACATCGAACCACCATCCGCATTATTTTCGCTAGTTGTATGGTAATAGAGGCACTTTTGTCTTAATATCTGCAACCATCTGCTTACAGGCTGGCACTGGAATTGCCGAACTCATAGCCCTTGAGATTTCTAAACAGGTCCGGTTGCATAATCTTTGAATTTTTTTTCTCTAGAGAGTGAATATAGACATCAAATAAATTGAAACAGTTGTAATTGAAAGATGACTTTTAAATGCAGACGAACATGCCGCTGGAAGAGACTCGTAAGAATATTTGGCTTGTGGACTCGAAGGTAGTGGCCTGCTATTGCTTCTAGCCTTTTGTAGCACGCTTATTTGCTTTGTTATGTTCGTGTTATCTAATCCTGTAAATTGCAATTTACTTTGCAGGGATTGATTGTTAGCTCCCGAAGAGAATCCCTCCAACATTTCAAGAAGCCCTGGGCCCATGAGCATGAACCTATTAAAACTCTTTTGGAAGCTGTTAATGTGCGAACTCCGTCCTTCTTTCCCCTTATCCTTCATTTTCTTAGTAAAGGCAAACAATGATGTCTTAAGTGTCTATGTTGTCTTCTCTTATGTCATCAGGACATTAAGCCTACAGTGCTAATTGGAACTTCAGGAGTAGGAAGGACATTTACACAAGAAGTGGTTGAGGCTATGGCCTCCTTCAATGAGGTAAAGTTCTGTATATTCATTCTCTTCTGTGTTGGATAATGTTTGGAAGGATAACTTAAATTTCATATATATGCAGAAACCCGTTATTCTCTCCCTTTCCAACCCAACCTCGCAGTCTGAATGTACCGCAGAGGAAGCTTACACTTGGAGCAAGGTAATGCAAGTAGTATATGCTAATCTATCTCCTTATAAGTCTGTTTCATCAGCTATCTTCGGAGCGGAAAGTTACCTAGCTTTCCTTCATTACGTAATTTGATGCTTATGTACTATCTTCCTCTCATTGTCATGTACAGGGTCGTGCCATTTTTGCAAGCGGGAGCCCATTTGCTCCTGTAGAATATGAGGGGAAAGTTTATGTCCCTGGCCAGGTAGGATTTAAAGTCCAAGTGACTTCTTTAAGTTTGGTGGATATGACATATAGATTAATGATCATTGTTTCAACTTCCCCTTCCTTCTTGCAGGCAAATAACGCCTACATTTTCCCTGGACTTGGTCTGGGATTGCTTATGTCTGGTGCCATCCGTGTTCATGATGATATGCTTCTGGCAGCCTGTAAGAGCATTTCCAAGATTAATGTTTTTCGAGACTAACTTGGTACTTTTAAGGCAATGAATATGGAAAGATTGTAACTAACTTGCGTCTTCGTGCATGTTCACTTGGTACAGCACAAGCTCTGGCTTCACAGGTAACGCAGGACGACTATGACAATGGACGTATATACCCACCATTTACTAACATCAGAAAGATTTCTGCACATATTGCTGCAAAAGTGGCTGCTAAAGCTTATGAACTTGGTAAAACCTCTTTTAGCTATGCTTCTGATACATCTGCCATTATAATGTGGTAGTATACAACTATAGGACATTTTGCTTATCTATCAACCTTGAACAGGTTTGGCGTCTCGCCTCCCTCAACCAAGGGACTTGTTGCAGTGTGCTGAGAGCTCCATGTATAGCCCTTCATATCGTAGCTACCGGTGAAAGGGCCCAGCCTGCCGGCCGGCCAAAGCTGTCGTAATTTGTTGCTTTAAGTTTCAATACAGTCCTAGGAAGATTAAAAAAGCCAGGAAAAACAAAAGATGATGATGAAAAAAGAACGTGATTCAGGTTCACTGATAACAGTCAGTTTCATTTATTTTTTCCCCATGTCCTATCCTGTAAGTCACATGGTGGGTAAAAGAAGGAAGCATTGGCAGGTGCTGTTAGTTGCATCAATGGAGTATCAGGAAAAAGGTTGTTGTAGACTTGCAAAATTTTACATGAAAAGTGATTCAAATTCTTGAAAGTGACAACACTCTGGTGACCTAACATCAATCATAAACGCCTCTTGGTGGTTGGTTGTATCAGATCAACATGTGTATGTAGTTACTCTTGCCAGTGCACAAAAAGAAAAAAAGAATGACAGCTTAAGGGCCTTGAGCCCGAATTCCAAAAATCTTCCTGGTTTAATGTTAATTGGGCTTTAGATATTTTGAGTTTAATTAAATTTAACTATTTTTAGCAAAAGTTATATAACTTGTTTAAAGACAAACAAAGAAATGATTTGGTCGATACGATATTATTTTAGATGATTTTTAAAATTATAAAATAATTTTTAAATTTTATAGAATTGCTAAATGCTCCCTTAATATATTATTTTATACAATATGATTGTATTAAACTAATATATTTAGTTTTATAGTCTATAATCAGATTTAAAAAATTAATTTAATAGTATTTTTACTATTTATGAAATAAATTATAGACAATTTTATCATAATTTTTTATGTATAAGTAATTATTATTTTATACGGGAGAAACTTTAAGTTTTTTAATCTATTCCTAATTTTTAAAAAAATTTATAATTCTGATCAATATTTTACCGATACACTAATTGTTAGAGAATATATAAAATCAATTAAATTGGCTTCACACAACAACCTAAGCTATTGTGATAAAACGGTCACTTAATATGGTATCTGAGCCTTTGTGACAAAATAGTCGTGAGTTCAAATCCTGTCACTCACCTATTATTCAGCGCAAGGTAAAGTGGACCTGTGCAAGTTTCAAGCTCAAAGGGTTTTCACTTGAGGGAATGTGTTAGAGAATATATAAAACCAATTAAGTTAGCCTCACACAATATCTTAAACTATTGTGATGAAACGGTCACTTAACACTAACTACCGATTGGAAGTTTATAATTCTGATTAATATTTTATCGATACAATAATTACCAATTGATACTAACTGAAAGAGCTGCCGGTACAAAATTTTCTCATTCAATGCCAAATTTTTGTCCAAAAAAATGTTTGGTAATAGTCTCTATATCTTAGTTTTTGTAATCTATATTCCTTCTTTGACTTTTGCTAAACAACTGGTCAAAGAAAATTATATTTGTGATGCAAGTTATAACTAAAAATTGAATTTTACTCAACCTTTCACTATCACCATACATTATTCTTTAGAATTAAAGATAAAGATATGATATGACATGAAGACCAAAAAAAAAATATCTATTATTCTTAAATTCTCCAATCCTCTTGGACAAAAGAAATGAAAAGAAGCATCTTATTCTTAGGATTGTTAAGGTTGGACTAAAGACTATCCTACCTCTTGAGAGTCAAATTTCTATTCTTTTCTTTTCTTTCACAATCTTCTAGTTTAAGATTTTTAGGTTTTAATTGTAATTAATTATTAAAATTTTATTAAACATGATTTTAATTTTTTTACAACTATTTATTTTACAATTTGACTGTCTATTATCCACACACTTTAAATCAATGTTTTAAAAATTAGACCAGAAGTTAAATTGGTAAGACAAGAAATTTAAGATTTAAAAGGTTTAACTGGTATTAGACGCCAAAAATTGAATAAAAATAAAGAATTTGAATATGATTAAAAGAGATTGTTCTTACCCATCGAAGAATTTAAAGTTTAGTTTAAAAATAAGATTGTTAAATGAAAATTAATTCATTTATTTTAGATTATAAGGAGTAATTGATTAATAAAAATTGACTGATTAATTAATAAAATGATCAGTTTTTAACAATAAGAGTTATTAAAAAATAGTTAAACCGACTGAACCAGTTGAGTTTTTTTATATAATTTAGATAAATAAAAGAACTAAAATGTCTTCCTCTAATTAAAGCTTAAATTTGGTAAATCATTATTTACGCCATAACTATGTCAACCACTCGTCATAATTATCAAAAGCTCCTTAATCTTCAAATGAATAATGGAGGACTGATTAGAAAGAGAGCTCAGTTCTCCCACGGCATTAAATCGATCATTTCGGACAAAGACACGACAGAATCACATAAATTCCCCAGGACTTGGGTTGGCTGACAGATTCATTTTGTGCTCATCCAAGACTTAGAACCACATAAAAATTCTAGGTAGACATGCATGCATATTACATGATTTCATACAATTGTAAGCATGTCTTTGTCCAAGTTAGGCATTTCAATATTGTCCTTTATGAGCAGCCATCTTTCTTTCTTAATCCCAGCCACCTGTTCCCAACTTTCTGGGGTCAAAATAAGCAGCTTATCATGAGCAGGTCTTTTACCTGGAAATCCTGGAAGCAAAATGGTGAATTACTTGAATTTTCTTAGGCTCATCGTTGATCAGTTATCCACTTATTGTCAAGTGCCTAAAGTTCATTTTGAATTTTAACATTTACAATAGAATACGAGTTAAATTATAATATTTTGACGCTTTCAAAATAATTATAACATTTTGAAAACGTTTCAAACAAATTTTAAATTGATAAAAAATTAATTCCTTATCAATTAAAATGTCAAGTTATTGTTACCAAGACGTTATTTTTATATTTTTTAAATAAAAATGAATCTCATTGTCGCATAATCATTTTTTAAATTAATCAGGAAGTAATCTTATAATCACGTGGTTAGTATTAACATAGTGTTTAATTAACCGAGAGCTAATCTCGTTAAATTTTTTATCCAATTAAGGTTTGTTTTGAACATTTTAAAAATATTAAAATTTAATTTGAACGCTTCAAAGCGTTAGATCTGTTCTATAATATACTTTTAATCACTTTTCTATCTAATTGATCTTTGTGTGGTTTAATTTCTCAAATATAATAAAAGGTGTAAGTTTGACAAAATCATGAAGTAGGCGGCTATATAGATATTTTGGGACAGTGGCTGAAAATAATCGGAAATTGGTGATTTTAAATAATTATTATCCTTATCTAAGCGAGCTTTTAATTTAAGTGAAATTATATTAAATATTATCTTTTTACTGTTCTTAATATTAATAATTATTTGAATAAAAGTGAATTGTAAATCTTAATATTTACAATAAAATATATTTTTAACTATAATATTTTTAAGCGCTCAAATAAAACTGTAAAGTTTTCAAAACGTTCAAAGTATACTTTAATTATACAAAATTTTTAAGAGGATCAATTCTTCATTAGTTAAATATCATTATAATACTGACATGTTATTATTTTTTATTTTTTAACTAAAAAGCGTGTTCTACTGTCAGGTAATTAACTTTTTTAAAAAGCTGATCTACTGTCACATAAATACTTATTTTATAGTAGATCTCACATGTCATATGATAATAAAACTCGTTTTATATATTCAATAAATAAAAATAATACTACTTAATGGAAAATCAACCATGTTAAGTTATATGTTATATACATATTATTAATTTTAATATTATTTGATAATTAAACTTTTAAGATAATGTTAATTAGCTTCAAATTCTAATCAGGATGGGATAGATTATTCCTTAGATTTGATTGGTTAATTATAGTTGGACTATTGCTTAAGAATCGTTGTTTTTGGGTATGAGTTAACAACAATTCTTGTATGACTTGGATGTTGAAATTAAAAAGCTATCTTTGCAACATACCACTTCCATAAAGTATATACCTGACGTACTGAAAAATATTCGAGAACATACTTTACGAGAATGGCAGGTTAAGACGATCAAATCAACTCACTTAAGATATCACACATGTTACAAGCATTTCTAAAGTCATTTTGTTCTATTTTTATTCACAAGCATATAGAGTCACAAATGTCATTACATTTCAAATTTCACATGTACATTGTACAACAGTTGAGAGATACAATTCTCGATACACAATAACTAAAGACATTTGCAGGTACAACTGATCCTGACACTGACCCAAGTCTAAATGCTGAAACTACTTCAACTAGACTAGCTATATCTTCTTTGAACCTAAAAATTAACGTCGTAATTTTGATGAGTTTGTAAACTCGGTGGGTGAACCATCATCGATGTGCTCACTCAATTCAAAACACAAGACAAGTGTAAATCCCAATTCAACAGATGTATCAAGTCATCGCCTACTTAATGTCCTATATCTTTTGTGGATATCGGACTCATTTCATATATTGTCCCATATTCATTGTGAATATCGGGCTTATTAATAATTGAGCCTGTGACTCTTTATGCACATTCCTCGGCTTCGAGTTCTTTTTCACGCTGGTCGCTCCGGTCATAACTCCTTTATCTAATCATATATATCAATGTGAAAGAATGCATCAATTCACATATGTCATGTTTCATTACCTTTCGTTCATTTGTGCTTCTGTCACACATATCATATTCATTAGATCTAAGTCTGGCAATTTACATTCATTTGTTCACACATTTCACGTTCAATTCGGCATTTCACATTCAATTGTTCACATATTTCATATTCAACAAACAGATCATACAGAGACACATATAATTAAGTTTACACATATAGGTTAACTCACAGTACGTTCCAGATATGCTATTACCTTGACGATCCTATAATGTCTGGATGTTGGCGATCACTTTGTGCATTTGTCTTCTTGCAATACACACGCAGTTCATAATTCATTAAGTTGTCAATCATATGATTATTCAATCATTCACATATACATATATCATGTTTTAATGCATGCTCAATTGACTTTCCCGGGTATATATCCTTATTCACAAGTCTTGATCATTTATACATCTTAGCTTGTACATAACTTGTTTGCAATTAGGTTTATACCTTAAGTAAGCTTAATTTGTTCATCAATGATATACATTCATACAATTATCCAATTCTCACTCACAATTACTTCATGTTCTCCATTGTTCATTCATTTTGTACCTAACATACATTACTCATATCCTTTGAATCATATTTGCATTCATAAGAGCATCTTAATTCTTTTAACAACTTATATTTTATAGATTGCAATACATTGATATTAAGTCAATCCATTCCTTAAGTTATAATATCAATTAATAACTTAAACTTATCAAACCCTTAACCAATTAATCCCACATTAAACTAGGTTCATTTCAAGTCTCAATCAAGTCTAAATTCACCAAAGTAAAGTGGCCTATCCTCATATGGTTCAACAATTGCACAAAACTGAACCTTTTTCATGTCAAAGCATTTCCCACGATCGTGGGAATGAGCTAATGTAGCTTCCACGATCATAGGATGAGTGAATCAAAGGTTTACCATCCATTTCCTTTGATTTTTTTTCCAGATTTTAACACCTTCATGACCATCCATTCATTATACCTTAGTTATATGTCAATTCCTTATGAATTTCATCTCTAATTATAATTCAAAATCATTCAATTGGTAGCTAATAAACTATGGTCTTTCATGCATCAAAATCAAAACAGAAACTTTCATTCACTATCATACATATAGTCTTAGTTCTTTCTCATTTCAAGAACACTTCATTAGCACCTTTCTTTAGCATCAATTCACCTTTATTATACTTCAAATCCCAATCTAATTCATTCATAAAATAACTTATAACCTACAATTTTTATACATCAAGAACAAGGCATAAAAATATCCAAGTTCAAGTATCATTTTCAAGCACAATTTGTCATCAACATCATATATAATCCATCCTAATTCAATCATCATAAACTTTGTATTATAACATGCCATAAAGAGCAACACTTTACTTACTTGTCTAGCTCAATTTTCCACCTCAATGATCAAACTGACTTAGCTCTCCATGCATGCAAAATCATCACCAATTCAAGGTAAACATAGATTGGTTTGCGGCTAGGATAAAAGACCATAATAAGAACTACAATATTCTGGTTCTATAGTTATCTTGTAAAAGATAAAAGCATGTATTTGGCATGGCAATTTAGCAAAGCCCAAGAAAAACACAGGGATGGGAGATAGAAGCAGGTTTCAGTGGTGAGAGAAGAAGAAAATGGTGAATGTTCCAGTAGAAACATGTGTTGCCTTAGCCTAATTCAATTAGGTGCAAGATGTCACCGTTTCCTAATAAGAATTGTCTCCATATATGCATCCCATTTTTCCCATATATAAGCTGCCAATTGTCACCAATATCTTAGGCCATTTGTCACTCAATTATTGCTATCATTTGTCACTTAATTCTTATGTCAAATGACTATCATTTATCTATGCCAAATTTCACTTATTCGTAGGCTTAATCATCCTAAGTTTTCATATATCAACTTGTCTTGCCACTTAACATTTTCCCTAAACTAAATGTACACTTTTAATTCATCAATTTTCCAATTATAACAATTTATTCCAGGTTACCAATTATAATCCATCAATTCTTATCATTGGTAAACCAAAACACAAGACATTATAAATGTACATTCATTTTAGTTTCATACCCTAGAATATGTCAATTGAGTGCAATTTGTCGAAATCACAATTCATGTGTATATTTTAATTTTATGCATATGATGAAAATCATAAAAATCATGTCACAAATGTACTAAATTCATTCTATATGATGTCACTCATATGACTCAGTGGTCTAACACTTTAAATCCTTCAACAATCTAAGAGACATGATATTACAATCTTAGATAACATTTGATAAGAGATTGTATGAAGATAGAACTCAATCTTATGAAGACTTCTTTGAGAATCACGTAACTATTAAGTTAGAGGGTATTCTGTCGTGATCCCCATTTTGTTGTGTGTCATTGATGTGCTTCACTGCTGTGTTCTGTCGTGACTGTTTTTTTGGCTAGTGTATGTGATGAGTTTTCTGGTGCAGCTGTGATTTTCTTTTGACAATTGCTTGAATAATTTGTGCATTTTATCCTACTCTTCAATGTCATTTGAGGGTGGATTTTTGGGGCTGTGTTTTATGTGAAGTGTGGGCTGAATGGTTGTTGTTTTTGAGTGTGGAAAAACGAAAAATGAATGGGTGATTTGGCAGTTAAAATTATTGAGGCTATCTTAGATGATTTTTGTAACTGATTTTATGTGATTGGAATCCACTTTGTAGCTGCATTTTTCTCCAGTCTTTGAACGAAAATGGTGGGCTATCTTTGTGGTTGATTTGGAGTCTCGGTAGCTGTGATTTTCTTTTGATGCTTTGCATGTTTCTTATGCTATTAATTATGGTTGATAGTGTGGTTTTTGTTGGACTAATTGGGTGTTAATTATATACGTTTTGTTAATTGTCGTTAATTATGGTAGTGTGCGAAAAATTCCAGCAGTTGGTGTGGATTTTGCAATTTAGAATTCTGCGACATTTCGTGTTGTTTATGTGAAAAACTCCAGCAGTTGTTGTGGGTGTTGCGACTCTATTGAATTGACATTTCGATAGTGAGACGTTTGTTGTTTTACTGAATTTTTGTGGCTGCAATGCGTGGGATATCTCAGTGACATTATCAAAGGTTCACAACCGTGCTTTTGGTGGACAACTTCCCGTTCTTTCGTTGATGAAGCGACATATTTAAGGAAGTTGTTTTTTATTTTAAGTATTGTCTTTTTTTACTTATTTATTATTTTAATCACTTGAGTTGTTTTATTATTAACTTTATTATCAATCATTGTTGAGAAAATTATTTGTTGAAATTAACACTAGGTAGTGGAGTTATTGGGTATGAAATGCTTTCACGAGTAGTAAAGACGAGGGATAGTATCAAAGATTGAGTGGTGTTGGCTCAATAAAACCTTATATAAAAATATTGTCTTTAGTGAAAGTATTAAGTTGGAGAGAGCTCTGCAGACGTAAACAAGGTGTATCGAACTGCGTTAACAAAATTGATGATGATTTACATTGATGTGTTTAATTCTTCTGTTTTTGATTGTGCTAAAAACGACTGCGATCAAATTAGAGATTTTACAAAACTATTACACACCTTCAAAAATTTTCAAACCATATTAAAAGTCGTTTTAAATGTTATATGTGTAGTTTAGATATAATTATTTTGTATTAGATGGTAGAAAGTATCAAATATTTTGTGATAATGAAATGCTCTCTTCCACTAAGTGAAGTTGATTACAATCCCAAACACGGAAACTAAGAAAAAAGATTTAAGGAGATAAGTTAGAATATAAGAAATCCTTTTTTTTTTGGGTATCTATGTGACAGAATTTATTTACCAAAGTTTGATATTTGGGATAATGAACTCTATGATATATTATCCTTATCCAATGAGTTGTTTCTAAATTGCATTCTTCATGTGTTCGATATATGTCAATTTCGACGGCTTATAAATATCTATCAATAGGACAAAACCTTCCCAAGTAACTTGAACACTTTTGAATATTCTTCACGTGTTGTTTAAGACTTTAAGCTTATGACCATATTAAGTCTTCTTCCAACTATAAACCCATTGAACTTTTGAGCAAACTTTACTTAAATTCTAAATTTAAGATGTACAATTTACATTCGAGTTGTTGTGAATCCTATGTTGACTTTTACATCATAGCATTAGGAGTCCAAGAATCAAAGCAAGCTACAGCTTTCACAGTAATTCACACGTTGAAAGACCGATGTTAGCTCCTAACTCCAAGATATTAGGTTCAATACACCACCAAAGTCTACAATAGTAGAAGCGACTTAAAACGTGACTTCTCTGATGAGACAGAACCTCTGGAAGAAAGGAAGGAACAAGCAAACACACGAACACGAATCCTCCTATACTGTTTTTGCCTTGACGTGGCTACGACACATCCTCACATTTAACTCAACATCCTTAGGATAAATCTGAAAACCCTTTGTGCTAAATTGAATAAAGCGTCTGAAATTTCCGAGAATCTTGCACGTGGAATCGTGGAAGATCTCATTGGAGATATTGTAGTTTTGAGGAAAGTGGGTTGGCTCTAGGTCATCTTTGAACATTTACTTCTACCATAAAGAAAGTGAGAAACAAAGGGCTGCCGAAGCTTGACTTTGTTCCGATCTTCTTTTATCCACAAAGGTACGTGGCAATTTTATAATATAGACATGCAAGCTGCACCCTTCTTTATACCCACTTGCACATTCACGGCCCGTACATATCAATCTTAATCTTCTCTTTTCTTTCTTTCTATACATGTTAAGATAAGGTTCTTCTTGATTAGCTTATCTTGCGGCTACGTACTCTATTGGTGAACCACATAAAAATATCTCCCCCACAAGCATGTTTCCAGGCAATCTCATTGTATATGTCCTTTTTACCCTATTAAATTTACATAGACCTGTCTATGCCTGTAATCTAATATTGACAATGATGGGTATCGAGAAGCGTGCAATGCATTTTTTTAATGAAAATGAAAGGAAAAAACACCAATACGAAAAAGGAGAAAGGCAAAGGATCATGATCACGAGGATAAGCATATGTCTAAGAGCTAATCCCTTGGATTTATAATAAGTGTCGTTTTAGATAAACGTATATTTATTAAAAAAAGTTAATGAAATATATGATATACCCTTATTAATTACATATTAAAGTGCCTTGAAAATATAATCTGTATAATTAAGATTTGAAAGAAATTAGAGGGTAATTTTGGAAGTAAAATTATAAATATGCATAAAAAGTCACAAACGACACTTATTTTGAATAATTAAAATTCTTCTAAAACGACACTTATTATGAATCAGAGGGAGTATATAATACTTATAATTAGTGGTCAACAAGGATATCCTACAATCAAGTGCACTGCATTTGACATCCCTTTTAAATTTATCTGCCTTTCATAGTCTTGCTGATCATGTATACCTTGATCGAAATAATAAGTTCTATTGATGGTGGTTGTCACCATCTATTTATTTTGGTCAACTTTGAGACATAAATTTTATATCATTACTTGGCTAGTCTTAATTTTATGTGTAGTGGGTCGTAGAGTATCTTGTTTCATTTGCCATGTCCACGGTTCTTGATCTTGATCATACACTGTGGAAGTCTTCTATACATAGATAATATATATATATATAGAGAGAGAGAGAGAGAGAGCTTATATGATCGCCAATAATGCACATACATATATGTGTATTAATAATATGTACAGAGAGATGACTTATATTGCTTTACCACTAAGAAGTTAGTTTGAATGTTGATTGTTGATTGCTAGGGCTTTGATGTGAGTTTTTCATCTGAAAAGGTAGCTATCAAGGGGTGGTTCGAAAATGATGTTTGTTGAAATAAAAAACCCTAGCTTTACCTATCGTCACCATATATATATATAAGCAATAAGCATCTTCGTTTTGGTTTTATAATGGTATAATTGAAATGGTCCATTTGTATTAGATAATAATAATAAGATAAGTAATATGATTCATGAGAATTCCAACCCCTTTGAATTGTGTGCCTACGCCGTCCAGCACTGGGACACCATACAGCTTCCATATGGTGGTTGTGTTCTACACCACAGTCTAAGGCTAACAAAACATATAAAATGATCTTTATCCTGCTTATTTAATTTGGATCCATTTCTTAATCTATGTAGGCTGATAATTTAAGACAACAAACTCTTCATCAATTGCACCGGATATTGACGGTAAGGCAGGCGGCGCGCTGTTTTCTGGTGATCGGAGAATATTACGGCCGGTTACGGGCACTTAGCTCCCTGTGGGCATCACGTCCTCGAGAGTATGATTAAATAAAGTACATTACTATATATATTTCTCTATTTTATGGTTTGACATTTTCTTTTATATATGGTTTGATGATGATCAGGGGCTTGATAGGAGAAGATGGCACGAGCCAGACCACATCAGATCATCTACAAATGGTTCGACCTTCGTCACAAAACCATTTCACCAACTTTTGATATATAAAAGGAATACCAAAATTAATTGAAAAATAGGGTGGCCAAAGACATGCAGAAGCTATATATGCCTGCAGTCTCATCATATATGCTTTCTTCATACGGGCATCTGTGTACGTAGTAGTTGTAACAATGGTTGTGTGTACATCGATGGAGGCTACTTCTAAAGGAGATAGGATGGATCCATATCTTTTTCTTTTTCTTCATTATTTTTAATTACCTTCTAATATGCCTTTAGTTGCATATCACCCTTTAAATTATTGATTTCTATATAAGCACTCTTGTTGATTAGTTGGTAAGTATCCTGTAAAAGCAGAATCAAATATATTGTTTATATATGGCAGAGAGATAATATGTTAATTAATTAATTAATTTCCACCTGAAAACGACTAAGAGTGAGGATATATATGATTGTCCAAATGCTCTCCAGCTGGCCTTGCCCCTAAACTTCTGTAGTGGCTCTTGGTGCACCCAAAAGCCTAAGTACGCGAAACAATAATACTACCTGTTGCTGCATAGATAATTAAAAAAAAAAAGCTTCGTAGATAAAATAAAAGATTTATTTCTCCATCCTAATAACACAAACAGGAATAAGTCGATCGAATTCTCTTTACATAAAAAAAATTATTATGACGTGATAATTAGCAAAGAAGCTGCTGATAAGTCATTTTGCACATAGTTTCATTTACTTCTTCTTGTACATATACTTATATATTAACGAGATCAAAAGGAGATCTGACAAAAAGGCCATCTGCCTTCAAAAAGACCAGTTATCATAAACTCTTCGTACTTTCTCATGTAAACAAAAAACAAAAAACCACAAAGGTCATATTATGCATTTTAAAAAATTATACTTATTACCTAAAAGGTGATTAAAACAAAGCACCTACCCAACATAATAATTAGCATTTGAGACAAGTAGCATTTATGGTTAACCAGTGTTGCGCGTGCTTCATATGTAATATTATAGAGTGTGAGTATTTTTTTGAAAAATTTCTAGACGAACACGATTCAAAATATGTAAGGAGGCGCTTGATTCACAAAAGGTAATAGAAATAGAAATGAGAATGAATATAGTACAGAATGAGAATGAATATAATCATTATAATTATAATGATTAGTTAAGATGAATGAATGATTACTATTATCATTAATGGTGGTTAGTTTGTTAAAAATATTAAGAAATAAAAATTTGTTAAAATTTTGTTTTATATCAAATTTTAAATATATTTTAAATGATTATTTTTAATTTATGCACCCTAATTATAATGACAAAATATTTA
>JANVCL010000005.1:3210672-3231207 GCA_026546855.1 Erythroxylum incrassatum | reverse complement strand
CAAAATGTCAATTCTTTAAAGAAATTAATCTTGCAATCAATAATTGTATGAACACATGTCAAAGACCCAACAGTGAATTTAATTCTCAAGTAAAATAACATTACCGAGTAGTAAAAAAGTTTAGTTTATTTTATATAATTAGTTTATTTGAACATATCTCTCAACCATCTACTTAGTCTTCAGCACAGTTTGCTGGTTTATCATAATTATGTAATGTTCTAATAGCGATGCCTCAATCTAAAGTTTACTTTATACCTTATGAACATAAACATAAAATACATACATCATAGAGTTGAATTGAGAATAAGATCATGTAGTGAGTACTATTCCAACAAAGTCCCATGAGCCTCCCTGTAGTGCTTTAACCTTCAAACTCTTTTAGAAAATGTTCTTTTTTTTTTGTTTCTTTTGACTTGCATTCGTTAGGATGATTTTGACTAGTCAACAACTCCCAACATACAATCAAACGTCAAGGAAATGTGAACTAGACTCCTAAAGAACTAAAGAGTGTGCATCTTTTTTTTATTAAGAGGGAAAAGGAAACTGATTACACTACAAGTCTCGAGAAACAGACTCCCGACATATCCTCTAAGAGGAGTAAATGACACTCAATAGGTGAAAGATCAAAATAAGTTGTGCCGAGTGCAAAATGCTCAGCATAGCTCGCTAGTCAGTCCGTATAGCGGTTCCTCTCGAGATAGATGTGACGATAGACTACCGCCCAATTTTGCATAAACAGTTCATGAAATTCTTGAATTATGAAGTTATGGATCGAGGATCGTTTGGCCGAGGAAAATAGGAGTTGGATGATTACAGCCGAGTCGACTTCTAGTTCAATCCGACGATATCATAGAGTCCATGTGAGCGTGAGTCCAGTAAACACTTCCCAGAGTTTTGCAGATATTGATAGGCACCAACCAAGATTTTAGACGACCCCACCAAGCCAATTACTTGAACTGTCTATGAGAAGCCCGCCAACTGAAAGGGTATGCATCTTTATTACAAAAATATCTTACTTCAAATAATCGAGAATGAACCAATTGATAAAAAGGAACCACTATCCTAAGAACTTGTGTTGCTCGTGACTATATTAAACTATCAATCATTGCATCATTTAATTTCTTAGATTATTTATTGTTTTCTCGTATAAAAATAAATAAACTTTTAATTATAGAGAATAACTTTATGTGATGATCAAGTCTTTGAATTTAAAGTTTAGTGAAGTTTTAAGGTTTATTATTTATGATTTTGAATTTAAGGTTTAAAGTTTAGGGTTTAAGAGGTTTTTTAATTATCCCTTCGTGACAAATAGATACTACAACAATAAAAATAATAATATTTGATATAAATCTTGTTGACACTTAGAGTTGCGGAAGTTTAGTACTATACAATCTTACCTCAAATAGTTGAGAGACTGTTTGATAAATATATAATCTCTTATTTTAGTGTATATTCTTTTCCAATTTAACTCAAAAAGTTAGATGTCTAATGTATAATTTAAAGGGTACTAATATACTTCACCAATTACAACTTTAGTAAATACCAACTGTTTCCACTCACACCTTTACTTAAATGTCATTAATAATGTCAGATCCATGCTGAACAGAGGTTGGGATTGTTCTATTCTTCATATCCTTAAGAAAGGGAATCAGTGCGTTGATTTATTAGTAAAATATGGATCCTCTTCATCGCATCGTTGGCATGTTTGAGAGATTTCACAGCCAGGCCTTCATCAATATTTACAAAATGATGCTTTCGATATTGCTTTTTTGAGGCACTAGTCTTCCTTATCTTTATCCATTTCACACAAAAAAAATTACAACTTTAATAACAAAATTGAAAAGGCTACTTGAACCAGAAAAAACATTAATTACGTGTAAAATTAACATCTCAAAACAAGCCAACGGGAAGTTGAAAAGGTGACATCTGTCCAGCAATAGTACTCCTTAATGCCACACTTTGCACCTAACATTACACCTAAACTTTTCAGCCATTACTGAAAAGAAAACGACTAAAAGGAATTAAAAACAACTAGTGGTGATTTGTTCTTGTAAGATCTTACCCTCCATGTTCAAGAAGACGATCTTTTCTTGCAAGAAACAACAATCACACATCTTCTTCCTTTCCTTTTTTCTTTTAATTTGATGATTCTTAGATTGTTTTGCATTAAACTTGTCCTGATGCTTTTTTAAAGCAATTGGTCTTCCTCTTAGGTATAATTGGTACTGAAAGCAATACTAAGTATTAAACTAGGGTTTTTGAACATTCTGTCACCTAATAATTACTAAAGAATTCCTTCAAGTAAGCTACATAAATTGTGAGACAAGAAAGTCAATCACTCGATTGTCATTATTTATCATATTCAAAGCTTTGTCTACCCAAGGTTGGTCCCTAACGAGTTACACAGGCATCTAGGAACAAGTTCGATTGTACAAGTGAATAACCATAATTGTGTTTTTGTCAATTCTTAGCAATCAATTACATGGTAATCAATTATGTATGTACCACCATTAATTCCATAATTGAAGCTTTTACTATGTGACAAATTAATTAGATTTTGAATATGCATTATACTTGTTTATCTTATTTTGTCCCTTCAATTATTAAATTCCTATATACAAAACATATTTTCCTTCATTCAAAATGCGAGTTTTAGGTTAAAATTTTTAAAATTAATAAGAATGAATCATAACGAACCAAGATATTTCAATCTTTTATCGGCATTCCTATTGTGACATACAGCTTTGCTTGTGACTCTGAATTCAACCATATACGAACAACAGTTAAGAACCTGAGCATGAAGCTTTAAAAACACAAAAGTAAGCAAACTCCATTAAAGAGGAAAAGGGAAAAAGTTGAAAAAGTTGATTGTATTTTGTAGAAGAGCCAGCTAATAGTGTTTTACTTTAGCTTAATGGAATCACATCAGCACAAGTAAGTGGAGTTGCTGTGCATACAGTAATTAGAATAACAGAAAAGGTGATTAAAAAGCTGCTCCTAAGTCCTAATCATCCTTAATTATAAATTATAGTCAAATCTCCTCTCCAGTCCTTCTTAAGCAACTTGTTTGATTAATCACAATTTAGAGATTCAAGAGGTACACTAGTACTTGTATCATCCCATTGAGACTGGTAATGATTCTGACCATATCAAAGCTTAAATTGGAAAATGAGAAAGATACTTAACAACAAAACTAATTATATAATCTCAATCACTTAAACATAATTAGGATATTGCTCAAAGACTTACTTTATTTTCTTTTCATAATTTTATATTTCCGTACAAAAACACATTAACAAAACATAGGAAACCCTATAAGGATTGGACGACTAAGACTTACAATTCCATGCAAATTTATGAAGAGGTTTTTTTATTTATATGTATAAAATATAATTATCAACAATAACAACAGCATAAGTAGGATCTTAATTAGTAATTAGATAATTAATCACTCATCTTCCTTTGTAGACTCAATTGCTTATGAAACCTCTCAATGAACTCTTCAGCTTTTTTGTCCACAACGCCGTTATCATCGTCAACGTCTCTTATCGGAAATGGCGAGTCCGTTATCCTCAGCTGCCTCACCATAGGGCTCTTTCCGAACCCGGGCAACAACGGGGAGGCCGCCACCTCCCCCACGTCATGGTTGTTTAACATCTCCAAGGCCAGCTTCACGGCAGTCATGGTAGTCGCATCGTCGTCCTCAGTAGGCGGAGGGTGGAATGCACAAGCAAAGAAGCTGCTTTGGTTGTGATGGTTGCTTCGGCGTTTGTTGTTGATGTTAAACGGGAGGGTGTAAGTGGGCGTGGTGCTGCAGCTGAACTCGTACTCGTGGGGTGCGGCGGTGAATGAAACGTGGCGGAGGTGATCATGGTGGTGGTGGTGGTGGTGGAACATTAGGTTTCCGATGGCTTTGGTGGCGATTTTGTTGCCACGCTTAAGCATCACGTTGAGGTCTACAAAGAGCTTGCTCTTGGAGATGCCCTTTCGTACTATGAAGAGTATAACACGTACCATTCTCCATACCCTTTTAGCTATAATTGGCAAATTTCTCTCCATTTTCTCTGTACTATCACCTTTTGACATGTATATATATATGTGTTTGTATATATATATACTCTTCTCTTGTTTTGAGGTTTTGATTTGAGAGAGTGGCGAGATATGGGTTTTGCAGCTTTTGCTTAATATATTGAGATATTAAGCAACTTGAGGAATGAACGAGAAGAAGAGAGGCAGGAGAGGTGTATATAAAGAGCAAGGGTGTGTGCGTGCGAGGCGGCAATGGAAAAGTAGGTTTGAGTACTTTTTTGACGTGACTGCAACATCCGATGCGTGCACGAATCTAGACAGTTCAGTTTTAGTCTGTTTCGTGGAATGTCAGCTGTTCGTTTAATTTCATTTACGTAAATAAATAGTTGAAATTTATTGAACATAATAAGATATTATAATATTGAACAAAGGATCTAAACTTCGAATACATAGATCTTTTCTTTTTAATTGAGAGTCATCTTTTTCTTTTTAATCGAGAGTCATCTTCTTTTTTTAGTGACTTAGTTTGTACTTTGTAATGATAATTTAGGGAACATTAATCTTTTTATATAGGTAAATTCATATTAGTTGGCTTATCACCATAAGTTAATCCTAAAATATAGCAAATTTAAGGTTTAAAAAGTTCAATCGGTACTAAATATTATAAAATTAATTAAAAATTAAATAAAAATTTAAAATTATTCTTGTCCATCAAAAATTTTTAATTAAAAAAATATTGTTGAATAAAAAATAATCAATTTATTTTAAATTATAAAAACTTATTAGTTGATAAAATTTTTCGATTAATTAATAAATTGATCGTTTTTAACTGCAATAATTATTGAACTAAATTAAATCAAAAAATGAAAAATTGAATTGAAAAGTTAACTAGTTTAAAGTTTTTACTGTTAAATTGGTAAATTAATTTAATTTTTAAAATATTGTTGTCTAGGCTTCAATTTTTTTTGTTTCCCACGAGGTGTCTTAGGAAGATCTCAATTATGAGAAGACACCTTTAAGTCATCTACATTCAAACTAATCCGTGCTCGAGTCGAGTAGATCCCTTACAGGAGGCAAAGCTCTGGTCCTAAGTTTTAAAAGGCTGCAAATATGAGGGTGATTCGAACGTACAACTTCACTTAAGTCAGAAGAGCCCCCTATTAACTCACCTGCGTCTCGAGATTTTTTAGGGTTCAATTTGGCTCAATTTAAAGTAAACAAAAAGGGATTTTAACTTACTATAATGGACTAGTTCAAGTTTGGTTGCTTCATTTTGGGCCTCTTTGCAATGGAAACGTGTGAAAAAGATGATGCTTGATAAGCCCAATGAGTAAGTGGAGAAAGATATGGTACTGGGGACAGAAACATTCCAAAGAGCATAGATGGCTATGGATGTTAAGGAGTTGTATTGAGCTTATGGATCTAATGATGAAAGTAATCCCAAGTACTAATTGGGCTACACAACCTTCACTCAACACAAGTGTGTCTTGATCTTAATTACTAAAAAAGAAAGAAATTAGGGTTCTAATGCAAATATTAGAGTGAAAAGAGAAACTATTACCTAATCAATTATCATCATCATTATATCCAATCCAAAATCCCGCAATAAAGATGGGTCTGAGAAAGTCTGATAGTACACAACCTTATCCCTATATAGTAGAAAAACTATTTCTGGTAGACTCTACATGCAGATCATCATCATTATCATCATACTCCGAAGTCTCGCATTGAAGCAGGGTTTGGGGGGTTTGATAGTACACAACCTTACCCCTACGTAATAGAGAAATTGTGACAATAATTGTAGTAATACAGATGTGACAATAAAAAAGTGATACAAGTTAAAGAGTAAAGATATTACCTAATCAATTACCAATATTATATTTAAGGTTTTAAATTGGAGGTGAATTGTAACGCAATAATTGTAGTAATTATAAATAATACATATACTATTACTAATAATGCAAATATAATTAAGATTACAGTTTAAATCAAAATTGTGATTATCTTTAAAGTTTAACTCTATAATTAAACACTATATTTTAAACACAAATTAATTAATAAATAGTAATTATTAAGCATTTTAAGCTTCTACAATGGGATAGTTAAGCCTTGTTTGTTTCTACTTTAATTTAAAATTTTGTTTTTATCTTTATATTCAATAAATAAATTTATTTATTTGAGTTTCTAATTTTAGTTTTAGTTTTAGTTTTTTTCAATTTTCATATTTTATGAAAATAATAATAAAAACTTAATTTACTCTTTTATGTTCATTTTTTGTCTGAATTTGATTTACTACTAATTTAATATATATTATTTACTTATTATTTATTACTAACAAAATAATTACTTAATTTAAATTTTTATAATTGCTTTAAAATTAAAAAAAAAAAAGGATTTTACCGAAAAGTGACACTCCATTGAAACGTTATCTTCTTAGTTACCGACGAGTGGCTCATCTTGTATCTGAACCCTACGTAAAAAGAAGCATTACAACCATAAGTTATGGGAGGCTGGCAGCTTTTTACATGTAACTGTCTGAGAGAAGAACAAAAGTGGTGGAAGTGGAAGAGTAAGAGACAGAGAGAAGCCATTTCCAAGTGTAACGTATAAAGAAGTGAAATGAGTGCGTTTCTATACAAAAAGGGTTCGTAGGTTGCTTAGTTACAAAGTGACGAACTCCCTCATCACGCCAATGCATAAAAAAATAAAAACCACCAAGTGGCTCATTTTTCAAAGTCTTATAAACGTCTTCTTCTGGACCCTATTATAATTTTCCCTTTCTTAAGCTCCTCATGCTTTGTCCTCTTGTCTCCTCCTCCTCCTCTTCCTCTCTTATCTCTGAAACCCACTTGGCCACTTCTATATTCTGTTTCTACCAACCAAGTCGTGTTATTACAATATCCTTAAAAAGATGTAGGGTATGTCACGTGCATGTCACCTTATTTGCATGCCATGGCTTGTTATGTCGAACCAAATTATTACTCCAACAGATCGACATGCAAGATCAAGAAACATAATAAGGTATTGCTATCTTAAGAGGCACTCTTCAGTCACTAACCCTCACATAAGTTTGGAAAAGGCACTAGCTAGTGGAAGAGTTACGAGAAACAAAGCTTCACCATCCATTATATATCCACAGAGAAGTGAGAATTTTGTAGTGGTTATTTCTTAAAGGGTAAAACAAAGCTTCACCATCCATGGAGTATTGCTGTTTAGAGAAGAGAGAAATTTTGTATTTTGATGTATTATCTTATAATTTTAGTTCATAATCCCTCAACTTTTATAACAAATCTTAATTGCAAATTTTAAAATGACATCATTTTGCGTGTAACACGTAGTGTCATGTATAAAAATCGTCATTATAAAATTTACGGTTAGAATTTTTAACATAAGTTAATGATCAACAATTTTTAAAAGTTAAGAGTATATTGATAATTCCAAAGGGTCTAATAAATTTAACCTTGTTTAGCATACACATGAAATTGTATAATAATTTATTAATCATGTATTTTAAATAAATCATTTGAGGATTTTTTTAATCTTAAGAACTTGAATTTGAATCTTTTTAAACTGTCTTTTAGTATCAAATTGACCACTAATGGAGTACTTATCATGATACCTCTTAAGCTAGGAAATGTTACCACTAAAGAAACAAAGCTCATGTGCTGCGTATAGGTGGAGCAAGAAGCTGAAATGGGATAGAATTATAACATCAAAATGCTAGTGAAAATGAGATATATACATATATATATGGGAGTGATGCTTTACTTGGATAGGTTACAATCGAATGCACATGAAAATGAAGTGACCATGAGAGTAAACTCGATTCTGGATAATTCTGTTTCCTAGTTTTGAGGATTCACCCATTTCTGGGCTCACAACATTTGTGAAAGATTCCAAACCACTTGAATGATTAGAGATCAATGAATAGGGCAAATTGAAGAGGTTTCTTGCCTATGAATGTTACGAGGATATGATATGTTGTCATGTTCTCTAAAGAAAACTATGAAAATGAAGGTCCACTTTTATTGAAAATACTGATTATGTTCATGGAAAGGAAAGCTACCTAGAGTGATTCTTTTCTCAGGTATGATTTAATGAGATTCTATCATATATACTTATAACATCTAATGCCAGAAGGAGAGATCATTAGTTTCTTTTTTCTCTATCACTACTTGAGTAGACCAAATCTAGATGTTAATGTGTGGACCAGTTCTTGGTACCAAAATTTCAACACAAAATCATGGCCTTGCCATAATTGTATACAAAGGTAAAACTTGAACTTCCTGTAATACTGCCACTTTCATCTTTAAGTAGTTATTCATGTCCTTTATTTCAAATTTCAATTCATCATATATAATTATGGATATAATGAATTTTCCTTTTCAAAGTAAGCGGTCCAATCGGTAGAGCTCCTTTGTTTACTAATTTATGATATTAAATCCATTAATATCTCTTATTTTAATTAAAATATGGTTTTGACTTGTAAATTTCAATTTGTTGATTTTATCCGTAAATTTATTTTAAAATAATCTTATAAATTATTGCATTAATTCTAAAAAATTTTAGAATGTATTTAAATAATAACATCATTTAAAAATAGTGTGTGGGCTGAGTATATAACACTCTTAAAATATTTAAAATATATCAGGCATTAAAATTAGTTTTATTTTACATTACAAATGAATAATTTATCATCAAAAAGCTTTTTTTTGTTAGGTGGTGACAATAATTAACAATTCTCTTGATTATATGTATAATTTTATCCTTCACTTATTTATTTACTTTTATAATGTTTTTACCATAAACTATATATATATATATATATTATAACAACAACCACAACCACAACAATATTCAATAGAAATTTTATTCAGATGCGATATCTGAGAAGGTTCAGTAATACGTAATATTACCCTTATATAAAAGAGAAGTTGTTTATAAATAATTTGTAGAAAAAATAATAAAAATAAAATAAATGTTAAATATTAATAATTGTATTTTTATGTATTTTATAATATATAAACAACTTTTTTAATATGTAGGACAAATTTTGATCAAACTTTTGTTTTGATTAGTCAGTTTCAACTTTATTCAATTAAATATCATACACAAATTTATATAAAATCCACGTAAAATAGAATTGAAACATCCTAAAACAAATAGGATAGTCTAGCCTATATTATTGTTGTTGTTCTCACTTCAAGTTGTAAATATTCATTAATTATTTCAACAAATTTATAATTTTAATTATCTAAAAGTATTCAACATGTTTTTTTTTTTAAGTCATGGAAAATGTAATGATGTGTCTGAACCCTAATTTTGTGGTTTTAGATTAGGCCAAACATAATAGCTGCTCCCACCACCATTACATCACACACCCACCATAAATTTAGCAGAGTATCAAAAATTACAACATGACATGACACATGTCATGTCTTATGTCATGTCATGTCAAAATATAGATAAATAAATATTTTAAATACCTGACATCGCCATAGTTATAATTATGCAGGTCTGAATTTACTGCCGATGACGTGGCCTTTTTTCTCTTAATTTTATTAAATTTAATATATTATAATTATAATTTGGTATATTTTTAAAAAAGAGTTTTTGAATTTAGCTTTTGAAAAATAAAACCGAGGACGCGTGCAAGAAAACCCATCATAGTGTCCTTTTTCTGTCCCACGCAAGCCTGTCTCTTTCTTTTTATTTTATTTAGTATTTTATTATAAGCTTTTCTTATCCTTTCTTTTTAATTTTTTTTATTTAACCCAATTGCCTCTCGGTCACTTTCAAAATGTTACTTTGACAAAATTGCCATTTCACCGGTCCAAGTAAAATGCTCTTAGGGATATTAAAAAAAAAATTCAAAGTTGGTGCTTTTCGCCTATTATTGTTAACAAAAAATAAAATAAATTAAAAACTTCTAAAATAATAAAATTATTAATTATCAATCAAAGTTGCGGAATCTGAAAAGGTTCAATACGTAACCTTAATCTCTTCAAGGGATGCTTGTTTAGAGATAATAGAAAAAAAGATACGAGTATTAAATAAAAACTTATGTTTGGAATCAATTTAATTTTCTCATTTTTAGCAATGCTTCATTCCTCTACTTTACTAGAAGAATGAGATTCATTGTTAGCTATACTCTATTCTCATTCTTTACTATATTCGTTCTTATTCTTATTCTTATTACTTCTTGTGAACCAAGTGGCCTCTCAATCGTGAATGTTATACATTATAATGATTAATTTCTATAAACATATCATGATTACACAAAAAATTGACTCGTTTGACTTTTTTAAAGGCAAAATCATCATTTTATTATATTTAAACACTAAGTGTGTACTTAATAATTTATAAATTATATATTTAAAATAAACTAATGAATTAATATTGTACGAGAGATTTGTTTTAATTATTATTTTAAATTAAGAATTAAAGAATTCGTAAATTCAAAAATCAAAACTTAAATTTTTAGAGGTTAGTTAATCATTTCAATTAGACATTATAAACTGACATTGATGTGAACTAGTTTCAATGTAATATGAAATTAATGGATTAAATTTAGATGAATTGATTTTAAGGTTAAATTTAAATTAGGCCATCGAATAAAATAACCCTCTTCTCTCTAAAATGGTATTATAATTATAATTATAATTGTATTAAAATAAACCTAAAATAGTGAGTTTAAACTGATTCATTAATATTAAAATTGGATAAATTAAGTTTTTAGTTGAATTTGAATTTAACGTTATAATAAAAATTCAATTAAACTCTCTTTTTAAAATAATATTGTTTTAATTTAAGTTTTCAAGCACAATTGATGACTTCATTGACTCACTAAATTGCATGTGTAACAATTAATTAACCATAAAATTCAGAATTATAAAATGTAAGGGGTAAAGATTGAAGTTAACTTCACTTTCACTTAAACCTGTTTGATTGAGGGGTTAGTAATGGAATAAGATGAAATGATATTATATTTCATTCCATAAATTTTCGAAACAATATTTTATTATATTATATTACGAGCAATTCATTTCTCTTAAACAACTTTTCACTATATTATATCTCATTTTATTATAAACCGTTTTGTTCCGTACTGTATAATTGCATTTTATTCCATTTTATTAATTAGAATCCAACCGATCTTAAGGTAATTAATCCCATCCCCAAAAAGTTAAAACTATTGGTTAACTTTAACTATTGATTAACCACTTGACATGACATCCTAACTCAAGAAAACAACCAAAAGGCTATTTCAGTCATTTCGATTGAGAGGGAGAGATATTATTACAATGGCAAGAAAGAGACCCTCCCACTTCCCTCCACAGTAGAAGAGAGAGCAGAGACCTCTCACTCTGTCGCTAATCTCTATCTCACCTCTCCGTGCTGAACGTGAAAATGACAAACCAATTACAAGCTTACACGAAGTGCTGTATGGAAACATTTGTTTTTACAAGAACGTTAAAGACAATTTGAGAAACAACCATATTTATAAGTTACTTCCTCTGTTTCACTGTCTACTTTCTACTCTTTCTTTTGTCCTCTCTAGCTCTGCTCCGCCGTTTACTTCTTGGTTGAAATTTGTTAAAATCCCACTACTGCTTTACTTCTACCTGTCCTTGAAGAGACTGCAGAGCCTCTGTTTTTGACCCGTAATGAAGCCATTTCGCTATTGTTTCTTCACTTTTTATGGGTCTTGGAGGCTGTAGGTATGTTTTGACGATCGGGAGCTACTGTTTAGGACGGTTGGATCGGAGGGTTGGTGACTTTTTTCAAAAGGGATCTCGTGAAATGAAGGAATATAGTGGAATCTGGTGTTGAGTTGTTGAGTCGGGGAGAAGGGAGCTGTGGCACGAGAAGTTTGGGTTTTTTTTTTGGGGTGCTTTTTCGTTTTTGGTGTTTTTTTTCTTTGTTTAATATTCTGTGAAGAGATAGTTGGGTGTCAAGCTCTGTTCTCGAAAGATTTATGCTTTTCTTGTGTTTGGTGGCTGTCTGGTAGTGGACAAAAACGAGGATAACGATGTCTCCAATCTGGATATCGCTGTCCTTTGTGGGTTTATCTTCGTCCTTGCATTTCACAATCATACCTTAACCAACAGGAAAGTTTAAGGGTTTATATTTGTGTCTATCTCCAAAGCTTACAGGTTCCCCAAAGCCTGTGAAGTTGTGATCAGAGCAAGAGGTGCTGTAATTCTGTGGGAAGAAAAAAGACTGTTAGCTGACTGCTAGTTCTTCAGCTTTCTGTATTTGCAGTGCCTTGGAATTGAAAAGGCAGCTACTTTGTTCTGACTTGATCTCTTGTGGGTATTCGCCGTTGGTGGTTGGGATTTGGAAACCAACAATAATCTCTGAAATTTAAATTAGTGAGTTTGAGGAAGAGAAGCTACATGGTTTAATCGACTGATGTGAATTATCTGCTGGAGTTTTACGGATGCATTCTTTCGTTGGACACAGCTTTCTAAAGATGCGTACTTGTACGGGTTTTTGAAGAGAGAAGTGCCACTTTGGGTTTTGTGGGTCAAAAATATTCAGGGGATTGAAGGGTTTTGAGGTGAATAAGTGATAAAGATCCAAACTTTAGGTATCTGGTTGCACTTTCTGCGATTTGAGTAGTGAATTTGAAGCTGAAGATGGCAATGTCCTGCAAGGATGGTAAGCAGCTAGCGAGCATGGACAATGGTAAGTATGTCCGGTACACACCTGAGCAGGTCGAAGCTTTGGAGAGGCTTTATCATGAGTGCCCCAAACCCAGCTCTATTCGTCGCCAACAGCTCATTAGAGAATGCCCCATTCTTTCCAACATCGAGCCCAAACAGATCAAAGTTTGGTTCCAGAATCGAAGGTAAAATCAGTTAATTTGACAGTCAACACATCACTTTTTCGAGGGTTTTTGATAGGTTTTTAAAGAACTAGGAAACAAACGCTTCTGGATGTTTAGAGCTTCATGTTTTGGCGCGGATAGTTCCGTTATGCGGGTTAATAACTTCAGACCATATTTGGCAGGATTATTAAAAACTTAAATTTAGATTAAAGTTTTAATCTTTGAAGGTCCGTACAAGTGTATGTAAAGCTGGCATCTATGGAAGCATTCTTCATTGCTTATGGTGGTGGGCCGGTGACTGCTCCGGTCACTGATAAAGTAGGAATTCTCATCATAAATTCTTGTGCTGACTTCGCAGGTGTAGGGAGAAACAGAGGAAAGAGGCATCACGGCTCCAGGCTGTGAATAGGAAGCTGACGGCAATGAACAAGCTTCTTATGGAAGAGAATGATAGGTTGCAGAAGCAAGTGTCGCAGCTGGTGTATGAGAATGGCTACTTTCGACGGCAGACTCAAAATGTGAGAGATTAAGAGTCTAAGACTTCTTTCTTTGCAAATGATTGTAGTTAATTCGCGGTTTCGTAGTGAGAAATTTTGTCTAATGGTGAAATGAGGAACAGATTTCAACTATTGGAATATGCTTGGGAGACCAAATTTTCTCATCAAACTTTATGATCTTTTGCTATTTTGGGAAATTGTATGGAGTTTTGAGATATAAGGTTTATTTTACTATTTCTTTTGGCAGACAACGCTTGCAACCAAAGACACAAGTTGCGAATCGGTGGTGACGAGTGGTCAACACCATTTGACACCTCAGCATCCCCCAAGGGATGCTAGTCCTGCAGGGTTAGTGAGGATGTTGTCGTTGGGTCATTTTCTGTTATCATATTTCGTGAGCACTTGTTTGTTTTATGTGGAATTTTGCATTTAATGCTTTGTATTGCTTTTCTAGACTTTTGTCCATTGCAGAAGAGACTTTAACAGAGTTTCTTTCGAAGGCAACTGGAACTGCTGTAGAGTGGGTCCAAATGCCTGGAATGAAGGTATTTCTGTTTTATTCTCTTTGGTCCTTTTCCAATCAGTGAAAAAGAGAACGTAGTATAAAAGGATAGTTGGACTTATCACTTTACTGTTGTTAGTATCATCAATAATGGATCTCTGAATTACTTTTTTAAACCTCAACTTCCCCACTTTTAATAAGTTGTCTGCTCATTGTAATTTTTGCTTTATACTATTTGCAGCCTGGTCCGGATTCCATAGGAATCATTGCTATTTCTCATGGTTGCACTGGTGTGGCAGCACGAGCCTGTGGCCTCGTGGGTCTAGAACCTACTAGGGTGAGTAATCTTGCGCTGTCCACTGATCTCATTTTTCAAGCTTTCAGAATTATTAATGTTTATTCTCCTTCCAGGTTGCAGAAATCCTAAAGGATCGGCCATCTTGGTTCCGAGACTGCCGAGCTTTGGATGTGCTGAATGTGTTGCCCACTGCTAATGGTGGAACCATTGAGCTGCTGTACATGCAGGTAAGAAAATCAGGAGCAGTTATCGTCTCTGTGGACTATCCTAGTGGACAATATTTACATTCTAACGATTTCTTGATACTCCAGCTATATGCGCCAACCACGCTGGCACCTGCTCGTGACTTCTGGTTGTTGCGCTACACGTCTGTTTTAGAAGATGGCAGCCTGGTGGTATGCCTTTAATTTTGGACATATGTTGACTGTAACTGGTTGTTTGGTCTTTAAAATTATTTAACATAGTCTTTTTTCCTGGTGCATTGACATAATCTGATGTGATGCTAAGGTCTGTGAGAAATCACTTAAAAATACTCAAAATGGCCCTAGCATGCCGCCAGTCCAGCATTTTGTGAGAGCAGAAATGCTGCCAAGTGGGTACTTGATACGACCTTGTGAGGGGGGTGGCTCAATCATACATATTGTTGACCATATGGATCTGGAGGTTGGCTGTTCTTTGAGAAAGGAATTATCATGTGATTTGTGAAACTTTGTCCTCATTTGATTAATGGATCATAACCTGTAATTTCCATTTTGCTAATTAGCCCTGGAGTGTGCCTGAAGTTTTGCGGCCACTGTACGAGTCTTCAACTGTACTTTCTCAGAAGATAACAATGGCAGTAAGATATCAGTCTCTTTTCAGTGTCATATAATTCTGGGTTTACCACTACTTTTTTGTCAAGAATGAAGAAGTTACCAAACTTAATGACTAAGCATAAGTTATTATTTTCTAATGCCTCTCTCATCTTAATTCAGGCTCTACGACATCTACGACAGATTGCACAGGAGATTTCTCAAGCCAATGTAACCAACTGGGGCCGTCGTCCTGCTGCGCTGCGAGCATTGAGTCAGAGATTGAGCAAGTTAGTAATTCCAATTTGACAATTTGAAGTCTGTTTCCCCTCTATATTCTATTTGGAATTCCACTCCTTGTATGACGAGTTATGATCTTTGCAGGGGTTTTAATGAAGCTCTTAACGGGTTTACTGATGAGGGATGGTCAATGATGGGAAATGATGGCATGGATGATGTTACTGTCCTCGTGAACTCATCACCTGACAAATTAATGGGTTCAAATCTTTCCTTCACTAATGGGTTTGTTTCTGTCAGCAATGGCATCTTGTGTGCTAAGGCATCTATGCTTCTACAGGTTAGCATTCCAGGACCAGTTCTCTTCCATAAACTTTTCTTGAATAAATTTCGAAACGGTAGTTACTTCATGTTTCAGTAATTGGTGTGGAGGATATTTTGTTTAATTCACTTTACTTCACTGTTTGATACTATAATGCTCCTTTACTCAACAGTTAAGTTTCTTTTGCAGACAATTTCACATGTTTAAGTGGTTGATAATATTTTATCTGTAGTATGTTCTGCATAGTTCGTTCAGTTAACTAATGAAAGCCCTTTTAGGTCTTAGACTTGTTTGAAATCTTAATTTTTTTTTATCTTACCTTTGATTCCACTGACTTAATGTTTAGCATTTCCTCTTTTTTCTTTCATGAACCTTTCTTCTTCAGAATGTTCCTCCTGCAATTCTCCTTAGATTCTTGCGAGAACATAGATCAGAATGGGCAGATAACAGCATTGATGCATATTCAGCTGCAGCAATGAAGGTTGGTCCTTGTAGCTTAGCAGGATCTCGAGTTGGAAGTTTTGGAGGTCAAGTTATACTTCCTCTGGCTCACACTATTGAGCATGAAGAGGTGAGTGTTGTCTAATATTCTGTATCTGTTGAACATGGTCTAGCATTGTAAAAATCATTTAGTTGTTTTTCTTGTCTTTTATTTTCATTTGATTCATTATTTTTGTTTCAGTTCTTGGAAGTCATTAAATTGGAAGGTGTTAGTCATTCTCCAGAAGATGCAATGATGCCTAGAGACATGTTTCTTCTGCAAGTAAGTTTTGTTGGTTTACATTGCTTCTCTGGCTAGCACTAGCCCCTTCTTACCCATATAGGTTGTAGCCACACAACTTATTCTGTGTCCATTATGCACTTTAGGAAAAGCTGTTGGATCTTATGTCTTGGCTGTGGCTATTGATCCAAATAATATGTGAAATGAAACAAAGAAATGGAATAAAACACATTGTTGAGATTTCTTTTTATGTTCCTTATATACCCCTTTCTCACCGTCATTTTGGAATAGAATTATGGACCCTGACTTGCTCAAGTAAACATAACATATCCTATTATAAGTAAAAGTGCTTTCTGATTTATTTTCTGCTCTCATTTCTTTGGTCAATAATGTAATGACCTTCAATTCTTTTGTAAGTTGAATTGTACTAATTTTCTTGTTCTCATACAAAATTTTCATTCATATGCTGGATTGCCTATTTGGTGTTTTGATATATGCTATCTAGCCTTACGTAGCTACTTTTAATTATTGTCATGATTACATGTTCTTCAGTAGTTTTTGTTGTGGAGGTAATACTTGTGATGGCTTGTACTTCTGGAAGCACTAGTGATCATTTTATCAACCTCTTCCTTCTTGTGTTAAGATTTCCTTCTTCTTTTTTTTAATCTTGTGTTGACAGCTTTGTAGTGGAATGGATGAAAATGCTATTGGGACATGTGCCGAACTTATATTTGCTCCAATTGATGCATCTTTTGCTGATGATGCTCCTCTTCTGCCTTCTGGTTTCCGCATCATTCCTCTTGATTCTGGCAAGGTTAGCTGTTCTATCTAAATGAATGCATCTGCATAATCATTCTTATGCGTTCCTCGCTGAAATTTTCAAAATGATGCAGGAGACATCCAGTCCTAATCGCACTCTAGACCTTGCTTCTGCGCTTGACATTGGACCTGCTGGAAGCAAAACCTCCAGTGATTATCCCACAAATTCTAGTTGTATGAGATCTGTGATGACAATTGCGTTTGAATTTGCTTTTGAGAGTCATATGCAAGAACATGTAGCATCAATGGCCCGACAATATGTTCGTAGCATTATTTCTTCGGTGCAGAGGGTGGCATTAGCTCTTTCTCCTTCCCATTTAGGTTCACATGCTGGCCTTCGATCACCGCTTGGTACTCCTGAGGCACAGACACTAGCACGTTGGATCTGCCAGAGTTATAGGTATAATGTGATATCAGTTGCCATACTTTTCTGTGGAGGAAAGTTCACCTGTGGTTTCCACTTATGAACTTGACACATATGCATTACGTTAAGTTTCAGTGATTTCCCTACCAATTTAAGAAATTAAACGTATTCATTTTGAGAAATTTATACTGCACATATGACTACCAGGGATCTTTTTCCTTGACCACCATTGATGCATGTTGGTTGTTGCATAATTTTCTAAGAGGATGATCTTATCTCTATATGAAAGTACCAGCCTAGAAAGTGATAATGGAAGAAGAATAAACTCATTGGAGTTGATCTCATGTTTCGTCATTTAAACAACTCTTCTGTTATGAACCATTACATGTTTGTGATTTTGCAGGTGCTACTTGGGTGTTGAGCTACTCAAAGGTGACGGTAAAGGGAGTGAGTCCATACTCAAAACACTCTGGCATCATTCAGACGCTATCATGTGCTGCACCCTGAAGGTGCTGATGACCACTATGTTACTCACCTGTTGTCAGTTTATGATCTTGTGATGTCATTTCCCTGACTGGACTTTTAAGTACCTATATTGTATTATTTCTCTTGTTATTATTAGACATTTTATTCTGTTTCAATTTTATGTTTAAATGTAAAATCATTGACATACTATCTGATCTCCAAAGGTGTATTTCATTTTAATTTATCTTGAAACTCTGATCAATGCAGCAATTGCCAGTTTTCACTTTTGCAAACCAAGCAGGACTTGACATGCTCGAAACAACCTTGGTTGCATTGCAAGATATAACTTTGGAAAAGATCTTTGATGATCATGGGAAAAAGACGCTTTGTTCGGAGTTCCCACAGATTATGCAACAGGTTTGAATGTCTTGATCCTTGTTGATAAGTGACTTAAGAAATGCTTTCTAGTCGAGTTTATGTTTTAAGGTAGTATTGGAGGTCGAAGGATCAAAGATAATAGACATTACAAATGCATGATGGTTACGTGTGTGGTGCTCTTCCTGAAAGTGGGTATCTTTTGCTGCCAGGGTTTTGCCTGTCTTCAGGGTGGTATTTGCTTGTCGAGCATGGGCAGACCGGTCTTGTACGAGAGAGCAGTAGCCTGGAAAGTGTTGAATGAAGAAGAAAATGCACATTGCATCTGCTTTATGTTTATAAACTGGTCTTTTGTCTGAGATTTGGATTCAGAATCCAAATGATCTAAACGATGTTGAGAGAGACCTCTATAACTCTCTTCCCCTGTTGGCTTTGTTTATTTAGACCTGGTAGAACAAGTCTGCTTGCTATTTTTGCTTTATCCTGAACATCCCTTTGGTGTGTGATCTTAGTTCCAATGAAATGACTGGTGGACCTAATATTATGATGAGATGTAATGGAATAGAACAGTGGCCATTGCATTGCATATTCATCCTTTCTTGTTCAGTATATGATCTAATACTATATCCAGATGCGAAAACTTGCTGATCGGACCCCAAATCCGAACCGTAAAATTTTTTCAAACTTGATTAAATCGATCGATACTCGTTGACTTCAGATATGAACTTAGATGGAGCTTTGTGAAACATTGCAACTTACTATCCAACTGTCTGTGGTTATCATTTATCACTCCAAAACAAAACCCTACCTGGGTTTTGGAAGAGGATGAGGGTAGGTGAATGACCTGCAAAAGCACAACTCTGCACTGGGATTTTGGGATAAGACTAAAAAGTCTCATTGGTTAGAACCCTTTTTTGGGCTGTATCATTGAGAGATTGAGATCACTTGGCAGGAGTGCAACTTGAAGTCCTTCCAGTATCACCCTTCCTTCCAGGGCTTACAGATTTGTCCATTCTTGAGCTTTGCTTCAAGATCTCTCATGGCTTCAGCTTGTAAGAACTATACAGACCCGAGTAAGAGAGCTGGGGAGATGATATCTATGGCAGTTCTCTTCTGATGGTGCTTCTCAACAGTGAGTTTGTGTCAGCAATCAATGCAAGCGTGAACTAATCATGAACTTGCTAGTTATTTCAGGAAGGAATGATCAGAGTGTTGAATTAAACCAAGTTGGTTAGGTCATTTATCTATTGGTGCTGGTGTTTACATTCAATTAAGTCTTTATTTTTAACCTAGGTATATAAGTTAAACTTTGTGCTGTATGGTGGCTAGTGTGTGTGAATGCCAAATAAATATATATACATCTAGAAGATCCTGGATAGCTGCGGCGTTCCATCATCGAATTTGATGGGAAGAATAATTTTCAAGCGTGGATGGTTCAGATGTGATTCTTTCTAAAAACTTTGGGTGTTTGGGAGATTGTCGAGTATGGAGTTCTTGAACTTGCAGATATTAAAAATCTGATAGAGGCACAAAGTTGAAATCTGACTTGTGTTTGTAATAAAGATGATCATGCTACCCACCATATTTTTCAGAGTGTTGAATTATCTGTGTTTCAGAAAATTATTAATGTAAAGTCGTCAAAGGAGGTTTCAGACACTTTACTTCAATCCTACCAAGGTGTCGAACCTGTTTAGAAGATGTGACTATAAACATACAAAAGACAATTTGAGTTGCTTTAAGAAAAGAATGAGAAGATTGTTGATTATTTTATGCGCACTTAGAAACTTGTCAACAGCGCGAGGACCAATAGAGAAATTATAGTAAAATCTCGATAAATGAATATTTGATAAATTAATAATCTTGATTAAATAATAATTTTTTCTAGTCCCGACTTGTGCCAATGAGATAAAATAATAACTTCGCTAAATGCATAAAATAATACTTTTAAAGAAATTCCTTGAGGCCCACTAAAAATATAAAATAATAATTCATTAAACAAGTATGAAAATTACATATATAATTAATAAAATAAAGCACTTCCCAAATAATTTTTGTTTCAAATTTTATGCTTTCCTAAAATATGTATTAGTCAATTGATTCTTCTTTTTATGTGAACCTCCATAAACTACATTTGACAAATACTTTGTTGACCTTTGTAAGAGTATTTGATATTGTTGATTGACTAATAGAGAGATCAAACTTTTATTGAATCCACTGTTGCAAATCTTTTTGACTTGAAGAGGGATGCTGACTTTTGTACTCACATAATGCTTTTCTCATCT
>JANVCL010000005.1:3191515-3202469 GCA_026546855.1 Erythroxylum incrassatum | reverse complement strand
CATACAAACACCTCATTAGAAGTTAGAAAAGCGAAGCTGACCATAAATGTTTAGATTCACGCACTAAATCTGCGACGACGTTCTCTGAGCTCTTCTTTTGACAGGTTTGATTATCTGTTCTACCAATTCGATAAAGTTTTCATGTCTATGAATCGAAGACTTTTTGGTTCAATATTGGTTGGTTCGACGTGATCTCAATCTTAGTACACAGGATTTTGATTTTGTAACTCTTTTCGTTTTTTCGCAATATTATGTTCGGTATCTGAGAAATTGAAGAAGAGGGATCGAGAAATCTTGAATATCGATGTTCTTTTTGTGATTTTTCTTTTTTCTTTTTTGTTTTTTGGTTTTTTGTGTTTAGGGTTTGGGGAAAAAATTGAGATTAGTTACTGTTTTGATTGTAGACTGGTTTTTAGGACGATGACCTCAATGTTTTCTAATTGATTGATTTGTTAAGCATCCAATTTCATGAAGTGGTTTCAATTTATTTGATTGTGAGGTGTTAACTTGATGGAGAAGGGAACTTAATTTAGGGACGGTTTGGTACAGGAGAAAATGCCTTCACAGAAAATTGAGACTGGTCATGAGGACACAGTTCATGATGTGGCAATGGACTACTATGGAAAGCGTATAGCAACTGCTTCGTCTGATCATTCGATCAAGATAATCGGCGTTGGAAACAATACGTCTCAACATCTTGCAAAGCTTACTGGTCATCAAGGGCCAGTTTGGCAGGTAGCCTGGGCTCATCCGAAATATGGGTCATTGCTTGCTTCGTGTTCTTACGATGGGCGTGTCGTATTATGGAAAGAGGGGAACCAAAATGAGTGGACTCAAGCTCATGTTTTTGATGACCATAAGTCTTCAGTTAATTCGATTGCTTGGGCGCCACATGAACTGGGGCTCTGTTTGGCATGTGGCTCCTCAGATGGGAATATATCAGTTTTTACTATGCGACCTGATGGTGGCTGGGATACTTCAAGGATTGATCAAGCTCATCCTGTTGGTGTTACTTCTGTTTCATGGGCGCCATCAACTGCTCCTGGTGCTCTTGTTGCATCTGCTTTACTTGACCCAGTTCAGAAGCTTTGCTCAGGTGGTTGTGATAATACTGTGAAAGTCTGGAAGCTCTACAATGGAATTTGGAAAATGGACTGCTTTCCAGCTCTTCAAATGCATACTGATTGGGTCAGAGATGTTTCCTGGGCACCTAACTTGGGGCTTCCCAAGTCCACTATTGCTAGTGCCTCACAGGATGGGAAGGTTATTATATGGACTGTGGCTAAGGAAGGGGATCAGTGGGAAGGTAGGGTCTTAAATGATTTTAAGACACCTGTGTGGAGGGTTTCATGGTCTTTGACAGGAAACATATTGGCCGTTGCTGATGGGAACAATGACGTTACCCTATGGAAAGAAGCTGTGGATGGGGAGTGGCAACAGGTGACGACAGTTGATGCCTAGTGGTCAAACTGTGTGCGTACTTGTTTTTGGTTTGGCTTATTTTAATTCCAATTTCTAGGAAGCTCTATGTCGTCATACTTTTTACTTGGCAGTGTCTTATAGCTTGGCTGTTATGCGGGATATTTGTGGACTAAAATTTTGAACTTGATCTTATCACAGAGCTTTAGTTTGAAAGATTGTTGTCTGCAAACAATTAATGCTTACTATTTGTGTGGGCTGTGAATGTTACTAGCAGATAAATGTTGTCTTGCTAGAATGCTTACTGGTATTCTTTTTCCTTATCTTTATATTGTCATCTACATTTTTGTTAGCTGCATTGTAGCACAGCTGTAGCTTCTATCAATCTGGCCCCTTATTCCACTTTCAGAGTGAGACATTCTATCAAAATCGGCTACCTCTCGTTTTTTATGGAGGAGGTTAGAGATATGGTTATTTGTTGAGCTTTCTTTCCTTTATGTTCTCTTTGTTCCATGTTTTGTTATAGAAACTGGTGAATCATTGTCAAATTGATCGAGGGACTGAAGCTGGCTGGTCTAAGACCAAGTTGGTTTGCTGCAATTTTATCTTCTTTCTAATTGTTTATTCTAATTGCTAATGCTCCTAATAGCTTATGAGCCAGATCCCAAATGGCTGAGCTTATATACTATGGGTAACGATATAGAAGAAGAGGAGTTGATGAACGTGTTGAACTGTGGCTCACTAACTGATACAAGAGAGACATCTTTGACATGTCTTATATTGTTTAAGAATGCAGTAGTTGTAACTATACGCTAGTAAAAAGTTGCTCCCATTTTCAACTACATAGTCTGTCTGTATACTCTATATAGTATCTCAAGTTTATACTTAACTTGACAGCAGTTTAAGTGGAATCTCTTGACTAAACAGCAAATCCCATAACTTTTTCTTGGTTCACATGTTCCTTTGTTTAGGTTGCTTAGCCTATTGACTTGAGATTAGCATTGTCTTTTCCAAATTTTGTTTGTATTTAGGATATTTTTTAGGTTGTGTATTTCCAATTTTATTTTAGTCTGAAGTTCAAAATTTAAGTTTGAATCCGACTTAAAAGCCGATTAATTTAGAATTGCCAATTACTAAATGATGTTATTAAATCATTGAATTCAAAGATTTGTAAAATATTAAAAATTTATATGAAATGACTAAAGAAAGATATAGCACAAGGAGGAAAACTTTGGAACATTATAATATAACATAAAGTATAATTTTCAATTTTTTTATATTCCATAATAAAATTTTGTTTTCTATATACAATTTCTTTAGCTTTTTGTTATTTTTATATTTTGAAGAAAAGTGATTCATATGTTAAAAAATGCTCCATTTTTAACTTGAATTTGTAAGATTACTTATCGTTACATTTAGTCTGAATTTCAGCAATAAAGCGAGGTTTGAAGAGGTCTGATAGTACGCAACTTTATTCCTACCTGGTAGAGAGATTGTTTCCGATAGACTTACATGCAGTTGTGATAATAAAAGAGTTATGCAGATTAAAGAATAAATAATTAAAACTGACACTCTAAATAATTATGTAAATAAAATTGCAATAAATATATAAATATATAATAAATAAAATATAAAATATAACTCGCCTTTTAAAAATAAAATATATTTTAAACTAAAATATAACAAAATATATCATCTATTTATTTGTAAAAGGGTATCAAAATTCTAATATATATCTAGTATATAAAATTCTTTATTTTATGAAAATTTTGAGAGGATCATTAATATATATAACTTTTTATTACTTTTTTATTTATAAATAGACTGTTTCTATTATCTGAACACAGCCATAAAAGGGAGGAAATTATACTTAAATAAATAAAAATACGAAGAATAAAAATCAAGGCAACAAGTAACAACACAGTTTTGAGTCAAGTCAAGCCATGCATTGAGGTGGAAAGGCACGTGATATGCATGTGACACGTGGCACATGCTGCCCATGTTGTAGAGATGTAGATGCTCAAGCACGACGCACGTGTGGAGAGAAGAAGCCGCGAAGCAAACCCAAGCACCATTGGTCGGCTTTTTAAAAGAGCTCACATGATTGCTGACACCACCCACCTCCTTTGTCACGTGCTCTCTGGACCCCACTACATTTTTTTTTCTTTTCCCTGACAAAATAATAAAGAAATTAAATTAAAAGAGTGTGGGCTAAGTCTAAGTATGTTATATATAAAAAAAATATTTTTTTACTGGAGTCAAAAATAAATAAATAGATAACAAACCTTATCCATTTACCAAGGTCAGTCTGTTCATATTAACCTTAACTCTCTTACCTAATCCTAGGGATTAGTGTCTATTGACTCGGATCTCTCTCCTCTATTTTTAGTAATATGACGTGTTTATTCATGATATATTTATTAATTTTAATTTTAATTGCATCCTTGAAAAAAATTGAATTTGGAATATTTTATTCAAAATTTTCTTTATTAAAAAGTTTAAATCTATTATTAAATGTTTTTTTCCTTTCTCAATTCTTCTGCTCATTGTTCGTTCGAAAATAATCTATATATTAATTAGGAACAATACTATATACTATTGAACTTTCTCAAATTTTATATATCAGCAAAATTTATATATAGAATATTGTTGTCTTAATTCCTATTTAAAGAAAAATAATAATAACACAAATTTTTGTTGGAAATGTTGTTCTTTGTTATTGGATTGTGTGTGAACTTTTTTAATAAGAAATAGAAACCCAATTACACAACGAATTTAAGAAAATTGATTCACGACGTATCTTTTAATTGGAGTACATGACACCTATTAAATAGACAGCTAATGGACATCATAAGTTGCAAGTCAGTTCACATATCTGTTACTTTCGCGATAGATATAACAAGGCACAACCGTCTAATTGCACGTAAACAACTCATAAATACCCTAAACCATGAAATTATGAATTATGGAATGACTTGCCGAGGATGAGATGATCACCTTCTTAACACATAGGGTTAAAGTCAAAACATTTTTGTATAATTTAGATAATAACATATATGGTAAGAGAGGCAACGTTGATGAGATCATTACCGTTGGTTGAGCTGTAAGCATCGTGCTTAAACGTGGGTAGGGAATATGATAGGTCAAATTTGTAGTAGAAAGTACAATTATTATAGGTTAAAATAATTAATAAGTAACATAAATTGCACATAAGAAAAAATTAATAATAATAATAATATTTGGAGCAGAGGAATCCGGCTGCAAACTTGGACACTAATGAAGGAATCACAAGGACAAAACCTGCCATGGATCGATTCTTTAGGGTTTTCATTTCTTGAAATAAGGAGTTCCAATTGTTTTTTTATATACATATATTTAAAATTACTATGAGATTATTTCATTCACTTTCTTTTATTTCTTCTTTTTAATTTATAAATTGACCTTTTATTTTATATTATAAATTTACATAAAATCTCGTTATAGTCGGATCTATCAATAGAAATTTTAGTAAATAAAAGGAGACATTCGGGTATGCAAAATTTCATATTTTCCATAAAATTCATATCTTTAATTATTCTATTAAAATTATTAATTGTATTGCATATACATAAAACCTATTATAGATCAATTGGTTAGGTTTGAGTATCTTAAAACATATGGTTGTAATTAAATCTTCAAATTTTTAATCAAGAAGACAAACAATAATGTTTATAATATAAATTGAATTACTAAATTTTTAATTCTTAATGTTTACTTTCAATTTAAAAAATTTTGATATGGAAATAAAAAATATTTTTATGAATTGATAATCCCACCTAATTATTGTATTAAAATTATTAATTGTGCAAATGTGAACAGTAAAGCATCAATGTGGGCAAGATGTTGGCCTTTTAACTGACATCTCTGCTGTTAATTGTGCAAATTAAACACTTTGTTCCTTGGGAGGCAGTGATGGTCATAAAGACTAAAGCTTTAAGCTCATACCTGGAATTCAGCTTACTTATGATTAAAGTTTCTATATATACAAATACTCTCATTTATGTGTAGGGTTTTTCCTTAAAGTTTCCCCATTTAACACCATTAATCCTACATATGCTATTCTTTTTATATATGACTTGTGTAATTTATTAACAATTTTATAAGATCTAATTAGGGTAAACACCAGTGCACAAGGCATTTCGCTTTGCGAGAGTGAGTTGGAAGATGATCATTAATTATACACAACATTCTCTTTATATTTTAAAAAGAAAATATTTTCGGGTCTTATAATTTTATTTTGAATTATTACCGTTGAGCTACACACTTTAATTAATATCATAATTACTAATTCTTACTCTTATTAGGCACTTTAATGGTATGGTAATCTAACTTTGCTCTTTTTAAGACTTTGTTCAAAGCTACATTATTATAATGATTATCATTGCCAACCCAACAACTTCACAAACACAAAATGAGCCTTAAGAAAAAGAGAGAGAGATAGACTATTGCTTTAGTGCAATTTATTTTTCTCTTAATTTTTTAAAACTTTTTAAAAAGCTTGCTAAAAAAAGAAAAAATCATTATTTTAATACACTTTTACAGAACTTGCAATTCACTCCCCCAATTATTATTTTTATCTTGTCACCCATGAGAAAAGATGCTCTCTTCACTTTCTTTTTATTTTCACTATAGCCCCTCACTCACTCCTCATAATCCCAACAACACCCATCACCGCCACCACCACCAGACATCAAACTCTTTCTCTAACCTTACAACAACATTCATGTTCTCTCTCTAAGAAAACCCTTTTGTTTTCTATCTCTTTGCATTATTCAATTCAAACCCTTCATTTCACCATCTCTCTCTCCTTCTACTTTCTTTGATATAAATATGTATGTGAGCATTCACTCTCTTAAGTCTTAACACAGACCAATCTCTCTCTCTCTCTCTCTCTCTTCAAAGACTCCAACTTTTCTACCAAACAACAAGTGCTCATCTCCCTTCTTAATTCAAGACTCCATCTTTTTCTGACCAACCTCATTGTTCCTCACACTCACGTACAAACACCAACATGGAGGCACCGGAATACTTCATTGGCGGATACTATGGCGCCAGGGCAGGCGAGTGCTTGCCTGAAAAGAGAGGTTCCGATCAGAAAAACAGTGACCACTTCAGGGTTGATGACCTTTTGGACTTTCCTAACGAAGAGGATGTTATTATGAGTGATGGGTTCTTTGATAATGTTTCTAAGAACTCCATTAACGGCAATGACTCCTCCACCTTCACGTCCAACGACAGCTGCAACTCCTCCGGCTCCGCCGCCGGTAATGTCGGATATCAGAGCTTTGCCGATTCTCAGTTTACCAGCGAGCTGTGCGTTCCGGTAATTATTACACGTGACTTATTATTATCATACACGAGTCTTACGTAAGACAGAGACAGGTCATTAATTACTCAATAGTATTATAGTACGACTAAACCTTAATTTTGTTTTAACAAATTTTGATTTTTTAATGGTTTTAATTTACCCAACGGAAAAAAGCATTTGATCTGATCAGTCTTCCGTGTTCATAATTATAAAATTAATACTTTTTTAATGGGATAATTATTATTTTTTGTTATTTATGTAACCAAAATTAAGAAATTTGCTTTGTTTTTGTAGCACGATGAGTTGGCTGAGCTAGAATGGCTATCGAATTTTGTGGAGGACTCGTTCTCAACTGATCAAAATCTCCAATCCACCCTCCACATGTTATCCGGATCCAAACCGGCCACACCCGATGAGTCCTCATCCGAAGCCCACCAAGAGCCGATGGCTTGTAACTTGAATAACCCGATTTTCCACTCCGAGACTCCGTTACCTGCTAAGGCCCGGTCTAAACGATCTCGAGTTGCCCCTGGTCATTGGTCCACTCGACTCCTCCACCTCTCACCCACGACCCAATCAAGTTCAAAGAAGCAAGAGAATCCGAATTCTAAAATGGGTTCGGGTTTAGATGCTCCCGTTCGTAAATGTCTACATTGTGCAGCCGAGAAGACCCCACAATGGCGAACCGGCCCAATGGGCCCAAAAACTTTGTGCAATGCTTGTGGGGTTCGATTTAAGTCGGGTCGGTTAGTACCCGAATACCGGCCTGCAGCTAGCCCAACTTTTACATCCACAAAACATTCAAACTCGCATAGGAAAGTTTTGGAGCTTAGAAGGCAGAAGGAAATGCACAGAGCACAGCAGGAACAGTTTCTGAATCAAACTGCACTTTTTGGTGTATCAAACGGTGGAGATGATTTCTTGATCCATCATCACAATTTTAGGCATATGATCTAGGGTTCCATTGTAGGACATTAGTTTCCTAATTAAATCTATGCCCTAAAAATTTCAATTTGTAACTCTTTTTAATTGGAAGCATTAGAATTAAGTTGGGGCAGAAAGAAAAGATTTTGCGGTAGACTCTAATGTACTCCTAATTTTTAGTTTTTGCCAAAAAATGGCCAAAATTTAGAATTGAATTGAAAATTTTCTTTTTCAAGGAAAACTTTAACAAAATTTAATAATTTTGTATGCAAGAAATTCAACTGATACGTGAGATTTAGAGAGGTTCAATAATACACAACCTTACCTCTAATTAGTAGAGAGATTATTTTTATATGATATGCATGCATCCCCTAGATTGCTCAAATCATTAAAAAAAATATGTATAGAACCATCAAAATGATGTTACACTTTTTTGAGACCTATGGGCCACATGAAGTATGGTATGCCCATACCTAATACATACATTTGCACATGAGGGGTTGGTTGGCAAATTCACAGTGTGTATTTATTTTGTTTTCTTGTATCAATACAAACAAAATTTAAAAAATGAGGTTTAATTATTTCTTGGGTTAATTGTAAAAAAATTCTAAATTTAATTAATTTTATAATATCAACTTAAACCTTAAAAAGTGGTGTTAAAATGTATTTTTTATTTTTAACAAAAATAATTTAACATTATGTTCTCTATTAATGTGAATGATGCGGAAAGTCACATTAGATTATTATTTTTGTCACGTGACTCCTACATGTTATATTTGTGTCGCTAATGAAATATTCTATTCAATAAAATTGAATAAATTTTGAGATTTTTTATAATCAATTTCTTATTTCATAAACAGGAACAAAAATTATTGAGCATGGATTTCAGTGAAGAATAATAATCAAATGGAGACATATTTTCACAAGCTAAACATCGTCTTCTATACGTACCATCCACCAAGGAGCAAGGTCCGAAAATAAATATTACGAAACCAAGGTAATGATAGGATCGAGAAAGAAGAAAGTGAAAGAAGGCCAAATAAAACCAAAGATCTTGAGCTATTGCTTAGCTTGCAAAGTGGTGCACACGATCATGTGAGTAGTGTAAGTGATGATCATTATAAAAACATTAGGAATTTGGTGTTACCTTGGAGTTGATATGTTATTGTCCACTTGATCTTAGACATTTGCTCTTCCATGGGGTCCCATGACATCCTTACTTACTGTTATATGACTTTGAAAAGAAATATATTACCCCTAGGTTTCAATTTATTAATTATATTTTGAGTGATCATTGTCGTGTGGGATAATGGTTAGGTCTAGGGTTTTAATAATGGTTATGTCAAAGATTTTAATTAAAGTCATAATGGTTTTTAAAAAAAGTTATAAATTATGAATTTTGGGTTATATTACGATTACAAATTATCATAACAATTGAGAGCAAACATAATTATAATAGAGTAAAAAATATATAAAAATTTATAGTTTAAATAATTTTTAAAAAATTACTAATGACAAAATTCTTTATGATTTTTAATTTTTTAGAAAAATCATTTTATTACATTTTTATTAAAAATAATGGCAAAACATACACTACATAAATAGCACATATGAACTAATTAAACGTTACTAATATAATAATTTAAATTTTTTATAAATAGCACACACGAACTAATTAAACGTTACTAATATAATAATTTAAATTTTTATACTTAAACCTGATTTAAATTAATAATTTATAATAATTACAATAAATTATTGATTTAAATTGAATTAAAAAATTGTGTTAAGTTGCACGATAGTAACACTTAATTGGACCATTTATGTTGTAAGTATCATATGTATTTCATCTTAATTTTTAAGAGAATGATTTATTTTAAAAATTGAAAAATGTTAATTTTTATTTAAAATTACTTAAATCAAGTGAAAGATTTGTATTTTTATCTATTATAATATAAGCACAATTATTTTAAATTAGGATAACACTAGGGAGAAACAATTGCGAGTTAAAATACTAATCTCAACTCTAAGTACCTCATTTCTCATAAAAATTCAATTGCAATGTTGGTTGCATACTTAAAGAAAGTGTCATCAACATCATTCTTTCTTCAATATACTTTAAACTTGGGTTCTCAAACAATAAAAAACAAGCTAGGGAAGAACATGGCGACTTTGATTTGATGACTCTGATTTTGATTTGGTATATAAATTACACTCTTAGATTCTATGTAATCTTTTGTTCGGCTTGCTATCCTTTGAACACATTATTTTTGTAACGATATAATAGTTTTACCTATACCATTCAACATATACCAAAAGCAAAACACTAACGTAAGAGGATCCATGATGGCTATACATATATGTGTATGTATGTATATAAACAAAAACAAAAGGTTTTGGCAACCCAAAAATGAAAACCCTAACAGAGTCGACACAGTACACTAAAAGTACATTGTATGTGCGTACATGAGTTTTTTGTCAGTATCTCTTTTACGTATTTTGTCAGTACAAAAAAGAGAAAAACATGTATATGCATGTGATAATATGCAAGAAACAGACAGGCATGTGGGACGAAAAGTCAGGCACATGCAATTTCATGACGTGCATGACTGCTTCCTCTGCACCTGCTTTGGATAATATATATCTACAAGGAAATTTTATCTCCCCTTTGTCTTGGGATCTTGCCATGTTCTTGGCTAGGATTTTGATAACCTTGTTGTCCCCTTATGTTCACCTCCTCCACTACACTACGTTGATTTCCAAAATGATCAGGATTCGTTTAGAAATATATATAAAAAAAATCAGTTAAGAATATATCTTATAAAATAAGTAAAAGACATAAATTTCTCTTATAATTTAACAAATTATTATTAACACTGAATTTAAGTTTCGTTGAGACGTGGAGTTTATGTCTAACGAACAATTCTATTCGGTAATTGTCCGATTCATTTTAATTACTAGATAGAAAGACACTTCACATTTAAGGAACTATTTAGGGTTGCTAAATTTAGATCGAGAGATTTATCTAACACATGGTTTTCTGAGTTATTGATGGGTCATTGTCAGTTGGTAATGCTAGTTAGTGGTTGCTTGGCTGCAGAGAAAATGGTGGGTGGTATTCTTCTGTCGTCACTTTGGTGATTTGGTTCCAACTTGTGACAATGATTGAAACCAAAGATTATAAGTCCTAAAATTTTAGAAATGAACAAAGGTTTTGTGTAATGAATAAGATTTTTTTAGTCCCTATGCTCCTCCAATTGGGTC
>JANVCL010000005.1:3153482-3166104 GCA_026546855.1 Erythroxylum incrassatum | reverse complement strand
TACACACAAGAAATACAATACATTTACACAGTGTTCTGAAACCTGGACCGTTCATCGAACCGGAGGCCTGACTGATCACCGGTTTAACCGGTCGAACCAGTGTGACGTCATAATTATGCAATAATTATATTTAATTATAAATAATATTAAAAATATTTAAAATATAAAAAATTGATTGAATCAGTGATCGGACTGATCCGACCGGTTCAATTGCATACCGATTTTTATAGTTAAATCGGACCGGATAGCTGATCGGTCACCGGTCGGACCGGCCGGTCCAGTCCAATTTTTAAAACCATGCATTTACATACGAATTATCTTCTTCTTTTATTCTATCATGGTATCAGAACCTATACACTAGTCCTATTATCGAGCTACAAATTCAAGCCAATAGTCATTTTCTCAAACACCTACCCTACATACAAAAATAGCAGAAACAAATACAAAATACATCCCACTCTTCACACAGAAACAACAAACACAAAACATCCATCTTTTTTTTTCGAACCAGTACATTACAAACATAATTCAATGGCAGATTCTACTTCCCCCACATTACCATTCAATCATATTACAAACTTTCTAACTACAAAATTAGATGATTCAAATCACCTTATCTGGCGCAACCAAATACATGCCATCCTTGTCACCTCTAATCTCGTTGGCTACGTTGATGGATCAGTTATACCACCTTCCATCACTCCAGATATTGAACCTTCAGAATATCTCAAGTGGCAAAAATTCGATCAACTGATCTACTGTTTCCTCACCGTCTCTTTGTCCACCTCCATTGCCTAGCTTGCCATCGGATGTACCACAACTCATGACTTCTAGCTCAATCTCGAGCAACACTTGATGCAACAATCTAGCTCTCAACGTTCTCTGCTCTGACGAAAACTACACACCATTCAAAAAGGAAAAGAAAACCATTACTGAATATCTTGCAACTATCTCAATTACGGCACATGAGCTCGCAGTTATTGGTGATAAAATATCCGATTCTGACCTTATACTTTTTACCTTGAATGGTTTATCTGCAGATTTTGAATCTTTCATCACGACGGTGGAGCATCGCAAGTCTAGCATCTCCTTCGGTGAACTCAAGGCAAAGCTCCTTATCCATGAGCAATGTCTTTTATCTTTTCATTCGGCCCCCTCACCAGACATAGCCCTCACGACGTCCGTTGTTGGCTATTGATCTTCTTCACCTCTCCATGGGCGCGACGCAACTCGTAGTAAAGGAGGAGGATGACGTTCTTTTAACCCTACAATGCATGGGCCTCCAATTTAGTCTTTTAGGCCGTAAACATTCACTTCTGGCCTACATGAGCAGGCCCCTTATTAGCCCACATCACCTTATAACACCTACACCAACTACACACAAGCCTAACCCAATTATCATTCCCCTAGGCCAATCACTCATATAAACCTCCAACTCAAAGTCAAATTTGCTAGAAATGGGGCCACATTGCAGCCCATTGTTGTTACAGATATTCTAAATCCCGAAATCTTCCTTTCTGTCCTTCACCTGGCTTAAAAAATATTTTCATTGCTTTTACTGCCCTAAATATCCAAGATACATCGAATCCTCCCACTGTCACTTTTAACACTCTTACTAAATGGTTTCCTAACACTGGCGCAACAAATCATATGACTCCAGATCCTCACCTCGTTGACTCAAACTCCATATAATAGTCCTTATCAAGTGAATGACTTTATATTTTTGAAATCTATTGATGCATTTGACCTTATTAGGAATCCTATTACTTTTTCTGCGATATTTGATAAAGGTGTGAATAAAGTAGAGCTAAAAAACATTATTCAGATTATTACTGACAACGATTTCGCTTATAAAGCAGTAGGAAAAAGGTTACAGAATAATTATAATTATTTTTTTATTCTTTGTGTTGCATATTGCATTAACCTATTGTTGGAGAATATAGGGGGTCCTAGGTATTTTTTTGTTATTGGTGAGACTATGCAGAAAGCTAAAAAGGTGACAATGTTCATCTATAATCGTGCATGAGTATTGAATTTGATGAGAAAAGAATTTACCAATGGTAGGAATTTGTGTCATCCTGTTATGACAAGATTTGCAACAAATTTTTTATCACTTCAATCTTTTGTTAAGATGAAGAAAAAGTTAAGACAAATGTTTACAAGTAATAAGTGGATTGCATCTCAGCATGCTAGGTCTAATGCTGGAGTAGAGGTTTGTAAAATTATACTAGAAGATAGAGAATTTTGGTCTCAATGCCAATTTATTATCAAAGTTTGTGAGCCTTTGGTGAAGGTGCTTCGCTTAATTGATAATGACGAAAAGCTAACAATGGTTTTTTTATGCCATGGAGAGAGCAACGGAAGCAATCAAGACTAATATGAAACATGACCCTTCTTTATACACGTCATATCTTTCAATCATTAATGAGAGAAGGGAAAGACAACTTTCTTATTTGTCGTTTGCAGTTGGGGCAATTTTGAATCCTAGTGTCTATTTTAGACTAAATCTTACTGAACAAGTTGAAGTTAATAGAAGAATGTTTTTAACTATTACAACAATTGTTAGTATTGACACGATGCAAAAACTCTTAAGTTAAAAAATTGAGCTTTATAAGTTGTCTTATGGGAATTTTAGAATGTCAATTGCTATTCAACAAAAAAGAAAACTTCCTCTAGGTATTAGTAGTTTCCTTTTTTTATTTGTTGAAATTAATTAACATTTTATTTTGTTTAAAATGCTACTTTTGTTATAGTTTCTTAGTGAGAGCAATTCGAAAATATTGTTCCATAATTGAAAAGGTTTGCAATTCGGATTTTGAGTCAATATATGAGTGCAACAGGCTGTGAACAACATTGGAACACATTTAAATTTATCTACTCTAAAAAAAGGAATAGATTAGAGCATAAAAGGTTGAATGACTTAATTTTTGTTTATTATAATTTAAAGCTTCAGAAAAGGTATATTATTATCATCATTAATTTCAATATAATTTATTATAATTTTCTAATAATTAAATTTTATTATTTACTATGAGTCTTAATAGCACAAGTAGTTCAACCAATCTAATTTCCATTGATAATGTTGATCTTTTGGTTGATTGAATTTCTGAAGAATTGAATTTGGTATATATCAATAACATGAAAGATAATCTTGGATGAGAAATCATCGACATGTCATTTGGTACGTCAAATTTGAATGATAATAATGATGAAGCTCCTCTCAATAATGAAGATTTTGTACCAAATGATAACTGAGGTCAGTGCAGTTATATCAAGTATCCTTCCGTAGACGATTGAATTTCGTTTCAGGTTTTTGTTTTTCCTCTTCTTTTGATTTTACTTATATTTGATGTTTATATTAAATTCTATATATGTAATATAATCATAAATGTTTGTATTTCAGGTTTAACTTCTACTTAATTATTTTCTCAACACTAACTCTTGTTGTAAATTATAATAGTTTAAGAGTTAAGGATATTTATTGTTCTTTTTATTGAATGTTTTGATGTAATTATTATTTATTAAAATAATGAAATTATATTATTGTAATATTTTAAATACTATGTATTATTCTTAATTTTATATTTATATGATGATGATTGTCTTTTTTCATATTAATTGTAGTTATTATTTATATGTGAAATATTTAAAAATTATTGTTATTTCATATTAATTGTGATTATTTTTTGTTATTATGATTTTTGAAGACATGATTGATGTAAAGTTGTAAAGTATACAGTATAACTGTATAATATAACAATGAACTATTTTGCAATTTTTAAAAAATTTCAGGAAATATTTTATAAATTTAAAAAATTATCTAAAACGATACTCGATATTAACCGTACCAGAACCTAATCCGGTACCAAGTCCGATACGATATTCGCAACTTTGGTCTTAAGGGAACATGATAGACAATCTAGTGTGATATTTAAAGGATGAGTGATAAATTTAAAAATCTGAGTATTAAAATAGAAAAACTTAAATTATAAAAAATTTCAATAGATTTAAATTTATAAAAAAAATCCCAAAACGTCTAATTATCACTTACAATTCAATGTAGTTTAAAATTTTTAAAAAATCATTGAACAAAATCTACCTAATAAAAAGTAAAAATTATATCATTTTTATCAAATTTATAATAAACTTTTAATATCCTAAAAAAATTAAATAAACATAATATAATATTAACATGTAAATGGTGCTTTTACATGTTAATATTATGTAACGGTCTAACAAATTGTTATTGTTAAGTACTATTTTTACCGATGTTTTAAAATTAAACTGACAAGATAAGAGATTTAAGGATTAAAAGGTTTATTAATCTGAATTTGATCAAGATTAAATAAAATTAAAGAATTTAAAATATAATTGAAATTTTTTTCTTTAAATTTAAATAAAAAATTATTAAATAAAAAATAATTAATTAATTATAATTTACAAAATTTATTAATTTATAAAAATTGACAATTAACTAATAAATTTACCAATTTTTAACTACAAAAATTTTTAAAGTAAGTTATACCAAAAAGTTGAAAGTGAAAAAAAAGAGATGAAATGCCGTTGGGGTTTTTAATAATTGTCTTTGCATCCAAACGGGTAAAACAGCGTCGTTTTTAGTGTTGAATTCTTTAGTCACAATCCTTGAACTTGTTTGAAGCCTCTGTTGTGTTCAAAGCAAAAAACGCAGGAAGTGAGCTGAGTTCTCTTCTTGCTCACTTCAATTTCGATGCCACCAAAGCGAGTTCACTCACTTCAATATACACTATACATATGTACCATGTAAGTCTTTATCTTCGTTTTTCCATAAAGATTGTTGCTTTTTGCATTTTTGCTTCATCCAATTTCAATGGCCACTCATTTCTCATTTAGCTCTTCACTGTGCCCCAAAATCCATAAACCCCTCAAGTTCACTCCAAAGGCCCCAATTTTCCTCTCCATTTCATGTCAAAACCAAGACCCAGATGTTGAAACTAGTTATAAAACCAGGGAAGCCCGTGAAAATAAGGATTCAAAGTTGAATTATCTTGCTGCGATACCTGTAACTCTCACCATAATCTCCACCTCTCTAAGGGCACAGCCTGTTTTTGCTGCACCAGCAAAAACAGGTCAAAAGAAGAAAACCCTGAAAAAAGCACAACAACAGACGCTGACCCCAGAACAGCTGAAAGAATGGTCTAAGGATCTCCCGGTTGTGTCTAATAGGATACCTTACACTGATATATTAGATTTGAAAGAGAACAACAAGCTTAAGCATATAATTAAAGCTCCTGGAGCTGGATTAAGACAACATGCGGAAGCAGTTTTGGTGGTTGTGGATGACAATCAAGTGTTTAGGACTGTACTGCCTTCGTTAGAGAGTGATAGGAGGTTTTGGGATAAATGGGATAGCTTAGCAATTGATACCATGTGTGTTAATGCTTATACGCCTCCAGTTAAGAAACCAGAGCTTCCTAAACCATATTTGGGGTTTTTGTGGAAAGTTCCTGAGTTAATACTGGCAAGATTTAAGCCAAAGAAGGAGTCAAAGAGAGCTATGGAATTGAGGAGGGTCAGAGAGGAGCTTAAGAGGCAAAGGAAAGAGGAAATGGTGAGAATGAGGGAGGAACGTGAAATGATTGAGAAGATGTTAAAATTGCAAAGGAAAGAGGAGGAGAGGAATAGAAAGAAGGAGATGAAAAGAAGGAAATATGAGGAGTCAATGCGTAATGCTCAAGAGAATTATGCACAGATGGCGAATCTCTGGGCAAATTTAGCTCAGGACTCCAATGTTGCAACATTGTTGGGGCTTGTTTTCTTTGTGATATTTTACCGGACAGTGGTGCTAAATTATAGGAAGCAGCAAAAGGACTATGAGGATAGATTGAAGATTGAGAAGGCAGAGGCAGAGGAGAGGAAGAAGATGAGGGAGTTGGAGAGGGAGATGATGGGAATTGAGGAAGAAGAAGATGAAGGAGAGCTAGGGAAAGGGGAACAGAATCCCTACTTGCAAATGGCCATGCAGTTCATGAAGTCAGGAGCACGTGTCAGGCGAGCACATAATAGGCGATTGCCCCAGTATCTGGAAAGGGGTGTGGATGTGAAGTTTTCAGATGTTGCGGGCCTTGGGACAATTCGCCTTGAACTCGAGGAGGTTGTGAAGTTCTTCACGCATGGTGAGATGTATCGGAGAAGAGGAGTGAGAATACCAGGTATGATCTTCAAAAATAAATACCTTTTCTTTGATTTCCATTAGGAGGTACTATCCAAAGTTTATATCTGTATTATGTCATTTCATATAGTCCTTAGTCTTCTTTGTAGGGCTGATTACTAGAGCCTATTCATCATGTTTTCTTGATTGCCCTGTAGATTGTGCTTTGTCTCTATGCTTTAGAAACTGAAAACATTGACATATTAGATGAAGTGAAAACTTAATGTGAATTGATGAAGTGAAAACAAAATATTTGTTGAGAACATAACTTATGGGTTACAGATTGAATGTTCTTATTATCAGATGATAGCATGTTCTTTTATATCTTCTTAAGGTAATCTTCACATGACTTACTTAACATAAATCGGTTTCTCACCAGGTGGGATACTCCTTTGTGGACCTCCTGGAGTAGGAAAAACTTTACTAGCAAAAGCTGTGGCTGGTGAGGCAGGTGTTAACTTCTTCTCCATTTCTGCTTCTCAGTTTGTGGAAATATATGTTGGAGTTGGTGCTTCTCGTGTCCGAGCACTCTACCAAGAAGCAAAGGAAAATGTGAGCGTTACGTAGGCTTTTGTTGATGAGATATTTACCACCATGGGATTGCATGGGTTAGATCCATCGATGATGCTTCTTGTTCTCACAGCAGTGCGTGATAGATCAGTCTTTATATGTGCAGTCCTTGTTTTGCTTAGTTCTTACTGAGAGCTGAAGAAGTTCCCAAAATATGAAGTTGCATATTTTGTACCTTTTCTCTATATTTGTTCCTTTCCTTAAACACTTCCTCAAAACATTTCTACGTAAAATCATGAAAATTTTACCATAAACAGAGAAATATTGAAATTCATCAAAGTTGGTTTCATTTGTTTAGGCTCCCTCTGTCGTCTTCATTGATGAACTGGATGCTGTTGGAAGGGAGAGAGGTTTGATTAAAGGTTCTGGTGGACAAGAACGTGATGCCACTCTTAATCAGGTTGGTTTTTGGTAGCCCATGTCCACGATTGTTGTCTTTTAATGCCATTGTAATAGTCAAACCTTCATTTGGGGATTGATGTTGTTCACTCCAGCTCCTAGTCTGCTTAGATGGATTTGAGGGACGAGGGGAAGTGATCACCATTGCTTCTACAAATAGACCAGATATTCTTGATCCAGCACTTGTTAGACCTGGACGCTTTGATCGTAAAATTTTTATCCCTAAACCTGGCCTTATAGGTCGTATGGAAATCCTGAAGGTGATGTTCACATCTCCAACATCAAGCTCGACTTTTATTTTTTTCTTTTCCTGTTGAAGTTACTAAACCATTCTGTTTTTGTGTTTACTGTTTGGTAGTAGGTTCATGCTCGTAAGAAGCCTATGGCCGAGGATGTTGACTATTTGGCTGTTGCTAGTATGACAGATGGAATGGTTGGTGCTGAGTTGGCCAACATAATTGAGGTTGCTGCAATTAATATGATGCGTGATGGAAGGACAGAGGTATTGCCAATTGGATCAAAATAATATGGTCTTCATTTCCTGGCATCTTAGTAGTATTATGCAAGGAGGATATGTGACAAAAGTAGCTCTTTAATCTTCTTCCAATGCAATGAATCCCAGGGTGAGGTTTGGAACAAGACTTTCTTGGGAATTTCCTCAGACTGGGAATAGTGCACATTTCTTTTCCATGCTGCTTGTTGCAAGAATCAATGTTAATTGACATGAAATAACATTGCTGTTGACGATTGTGATATATTGGCTGAATTCTTGATTCTGATTAGGTCATGCTGCAATTCTCGTTGCTAAATGGTTGCTCCATTAAGTTGATCCATAGATCTGATAGTTGCCCTTATACCATATTAGGCTTTTAGTGAATAGTCTTCTCATTTATGCAGATTACAACAGATGACCTATTACAAGCTGCACAAATTGAAGAGAGAGGAATGCTAGATAAGAAGGAACGGAGCCCTGATACTTGGAAACAAGTAGCTATCAATGAAGCAGCAATGGCTGTTGTGGCCGTGAACTTTCCTGATCTTAGAAACATTGAGTTTGTATGGTTCTTAAACTCTTTCTCCTTAATGTTAAGTTGGCCTTGGTTAACTAGCGCTTAATATATTATTGTGCCAAATGGAGATCTTTCTGGACGTACTTAGATATACATTTTTTGGGGGGTATCGTAGTGAAAGCCCAAAAAATGCTTGATAACCATCTTTAATCTCTTTTACATGCATCAGGAATCTTTAATGCATGTTACTTCTCTTAGCGAAGATAGTGGTAGGCCTTTCTGAACGTAAAATAGATATTGAATTTAATTAGTTCTTAAACTGCTAGACTGTCTAGAGAGCTCTTGTTTTATCTTTGAAAAGTGAGAGTTTACAACATTATTGCACAGTGTTATTGCATTTGATATTTCCATTGAAGCATCTTTCGTAATTATGAAGCGACTTGCATTAATACTACATGGAAGCTTATTCTACAATTTCTGTATTATTGCTATATTTAATTTTGGAGTAGGTTACCATTTCTCCTAGAGCTGGCAGGGAACTTGGCTATGTTCGGATGAAAATGGATCATATCAGGTTTAAGGAAGGAATGCTTAGGTATCTCCTGACTCTCACTGGTTTATCTTTATTTATCGTGGATCATGAAAAGAAAAGGACAACCTTAAAATCTCATATTGATTCAGTGTTCAATGTGCTAAAAAACAGGTTTCTAACTGTTACAACAATTTAATTTCTTACCTTTTTTCCTTGCTAGAAGTTTGCTGTTGAAACTGTTTCTCAAATTATCTATATCTGTTGTTTCCTCATTTAATGCAGTAGGCAATCCCTCCTAGATCACATCACTGTTGAACTAGCACCACGTGCAGCCGATGAACTCTGGTATGGTGAGGGTCAGGTAAAGGAATTGCTTGAATCTTCTGTATATCTGTGGTTGCATATAATGATGGTGGTTCCTTTGTTATGATGGCAATAACCTACTATTGATACGGCTTTGCTGATACAGTTTAAGGAGAATTTAAATTATGTATATACCAATAGAATGATTTCTGTATCTGATAACTTGGAACATCCTGGCATTCAGAATCACAGTGTGGATATTGCTTTTATGCCACATCAGGATGTCTTTAACTTGCTTAGCAGTTTGAAGTTTTATAAATAATTATAGATAGATTATGTATTCCACATGATGGCCTGAAAGCTTCCTTGATTCTTTGAATTTTTTCAGCTAAGTACAATATGGGCTGAAACAGCAGACAATGCTCGGTCAGCAGCACGAACCTATGTCCTCGGAGGCCTTTCTGAGAAACAGTATGGCCTATCTGACTTCTGGGTTGCCGATCGTATCAATGTATGGCATTCACACTTTTTATTCCATACTGATTCTTTGGGGCTTCCGTTGGTCAATAGCTTGTTTCTATCCTAGAATTGTATAGTGTTCAATAAAATGATGACAAAAAGTGATGAATCAAAACTATGGTAGTTGTCTGATTCTTCATGTTTATACATATTCATCCACATGGTCACACATATGTATATGATTCTGTGTGTTCGAAGAACAATATCTTATGGATTCTTATGCAGGAAATCGATTTGGAGGCCCTGCGAATTCTAAACTTGTGTTATGAACGTGCAAAGGAGGTATTGCATGTCATTTGGAAGAATCACTAATTTGTAGGTTTATGACATACAGTATTTTACCAAATATCTCCATGTACATCAGGTTTTGCAGCAGAACAGGAAGCTGATGGATGCCGTTGTTGATGAACTTGTAGAAAAGAAAAGTTTGACAAAGCAAGAATTTTTTCACTTAGTTGAGTTGCATGGCTCAATCAAACCTTTGCCCCCAAGTATATTTGATCTCAGAGCTGCTAAGCGAGCAGAGTTTCAAGAGATGATGATGAAGCAGAAGGAAACAACTATGGAGGTCAATCCTTGAGCAAAAAAAATGCAATACATTCATTTTTTTGAGAAAGGCATTTATTTGTGTAGGATTAGAAAGATGAAACAAAAAAGAGCAAAATTCTTACTTTGAGCAATCCAAAATGTACAAAGTCAGGGATCATTCGGTAACATCAAAACTTGTTTCAGTTTTGTTTTGAAACCATAGTGAAATAGGAAAGTGAGGTTGGATTATTATGGTAGAAGTTGGAATTATTTTAAGAACTTCAAAGGGTCTATGTATTTTACTCTGGAAATTTTATTTGAAAAATAATTACATGTGTTGATTCAGTAGAATATAATAATTTTATAATATATTAAAATAGCTTTATATAGCTACATGATTAAAAAGAAGTATAATCTCGGGATTATAAATAATGAGAAAGAAACTCCATGTCTCCACCATGTCCATGCAGCGTAAGTCATAGCCACGTTCCTTAACCACAATAGTGGCTTGAAAATGGATTCTGGGTCATCGTCTTCAACTCAGGAAATCTCTGAAAATGCGGTACTTAGCAAGATCACTAAGCAACAACCTCGTCTGACATCAAACTACCGTCAAAAACTGCACTTGTCTTCAATGTTTCAACTGCCATTGATCAACACACGTTGTTCCTCTTCAGAGATGGGTTCCTATAACTGCTACTAACCTCCAACGTCCGAACCTGACCACGTTTCTTTAACAGAAACTGCCCACTACCCATTTCACCTATATAACTCAACTCACTCTTTCCATATTCGTTACACCAACTTCACTAAGGTTTCGTAGTTACAACAATAGCTGACCCACCTAAGACAGTAATACGATGAAGGTCTCTAACATGGCTTCTCTTATGGGTGTCTCAATCTGTAGTTTTTTGTTTTTAGCTTCAATGCATGCTATGGTGGTTGATGCAACAAGGGTATTCAAAGTAGGCGACGAGTTGGGGTGGAAAGAGCCTGCAGATAGCGACTCAGCCATGTACAATCTGTGGGCCGGAAGAAACAGATTCCTAGTTGGAGACTCTCTCTGTGAGTTTTTTGTCATTGTGTTGATTCCTTTAGTGATTTTATGTTACAGTGGTAGTGTTAGATCATCGAGTAATATACATAGAGATGAGAAGATATATTCAAGAGTACTCTCCCATGTTAACATGAATGAGGTTGCTCCTGGTCACCATAGCCATAACAGTGTCGAGCTTCTGCATTTAGTAAGCTCCAGTCGGTGAAAAATGGATAGAAAACAATTGTATGGATGTTATCTGCTTATCGGTGATAGATTTGGAAGAAAACAGAAGGAAGTAACTATTGATGACTCTGATTGATGTTCTTGAAATGCAGTAATGTTAATTTAACTTGTTTAACAAATAACAGATAACAAGTTCTGTTGCCTGTTAATCGAAGTTTCACTGTTGGTTGCAGCTTTTGAGTACAAAAATGACTCGGTACTTGAAGTGGAGAAATGGGGTTATTATCACTGCAATAATACTCAACCTATTGCAGCATTCAATAATGGAAGAAGTCTCTTCAAGCTTGACAGGCCAGGGCCGTTCTATTTCATTAGTGGAAACTTTGATCACTGCTTGAATGCCAGCGCTTACTTGTTGAAGTCATGGGTCTACACCACCTACATACTCCACCTCCCTCAAGCGTGGTTGCTTCACCTGATCTGCCACCAACAACGCATCCCAGTTCTGCGCCAGTAGTCTCACCTGAACTGGCACCGTCACCAATCCAAAGTTCAGGATCAATAGCCTCAATCAGTACTATTACTCTAGTCTCATTGTTCTTTGTCACAGCAGTTGCATATATCTTATTGTACTGATCTAGAATCAGCGATTGTTCCCTTTGTGTTAGGCTCATTCCGCTGGCACCTTTAGTACTTGATCATTAGTTTCTAGTCGTAGATATTGTCTTTGACATTCTTGGTTCGAGGATCATGAGAGTTGAGTTTGATTATTCTTGAAGCTTGTTAATGATGTTGCTTGTTATGATACTGACGATTTTAGTTGTTTCTAGTCACACAATAGTGGTCAGTTTTTGCAGAAACCATTAAGGATTGCAGTTCCTATTACATCAAATAACTTGCTCAAACATTGACAATTGATTCTATGTTTTAATGTAATGTCACTCCTCTAGCTCTACTTACGCTACTTTATCAAGCATGACTTAAGAAACATATGCAGACTAAATTCATAAGCTTTAAGTAAAATAAATTCTGCAGCAAAGCGGGGAAAATCCAACCAACATTAAATTAAGTACTTTGTGACAAAACAAAGAAGTTCATATTCATTACAGAATTTAGTAAAGATGATATCCTACAGATGTACAGCTATCAACGTCTGAGTTGGTAGATTCAGATTGGATTTCACCTTTGTTGTTAAATTTTCGCTTTGGTTGGATTCTGGCTTTCCAGAATCCAGCAGCCCCCCTTTTTCTATATTTTCTTTCCTTCCAAGCAGACTTCCTCACCCAATGTCTAGCCAATAGAACTCCTAAATATAGAAACAAAGTTCCCAACATCCCACAGCTGATAGC
>JANVCL010000005.1:3124812-3138240 GCA_026546855.1 Erythroxylum incrassatum | reverse complement strand
CCTTTGAAATGGGATGATACTAACAAGAATAATGACTATAGAAAGTGAAATGAACAATGCCACATTGTTGCTTAGTGCGAAAACCTTGAATGCTATAGTTCTGCCGGCAATTGCCTTCCCTTTCATTGGTCCTTCCTGGTAGACACCACCAGGAGGACAAATTCCAGCACCGAAGGTAACCGTTGCTATTAGAACTGAAACCAGAGTTACTGTGTTCCTTGCATTCTGCAATGCCTCCTTATGTACTTCTTGGAACTTCTGTTGGCTTTGATCTTGAGGCTTGCACAATCCTTCCAATTTCCTTTTTGTAGGATGCTTGTGCTGCACATTAGTTGGGGAGATATGATCCGATTTAGTTCTCCCTCCAATTTGGCATCGGTCTATTGCTGCCACGTCAACGTCTCGTCTGCTGGGTATGCAAGAGCTCGGGTACGTCAAATTGTCAGGACTAGAAAAAGGATGGATGGCCGGTGATTGTGGGGATGAATTGCTACTGATTGAGCTGAAGCTGGTGGCAGGAGAACTGGTACTAGGGGAAGAGTATTTAAAAGGATCTACCAAGTTTTCACCCTGCAGTGACCTTTTGATGGTTCCCAGTGGAGCAAGGGTGGTTTTTATAACCTCTGAAGTTTTTCTTGATCCAGCTGAAATGTCAAGGCTTTTCTTACCACCAATTCCAATGAGCAGTGCTTGAAGAGAACGACTTTTTCCACTATCCTCTACCTGATCAAGGATGTCAAGCGCTGTGAGTCTATCACAGTTCCGAGCGTTAACTTTCACTCTTGTTTTCCTAATCAAATGCTCTGCGATCTGAAACATACTTGGGATTAAAGGTGACTACTCTTGAATAAACAATAGGAATTAACAGTGCTTAATTCTTTCTGTTGAACCTAATTTTATAACTTTCTTTGTCAGTTAAGCTGATTGCATCCTGAAGCCATCAATCATTGTGGCCATCAATCCAAACCAAATCAAACTATGTCAAAATCATGAATAACATACACAAGTTTGACCTTAAATCGTTACCTGATAGTGCTTTTCTTTTACCGCAAGATGCAAGATGCTGTTACCATATCGATCCTGACAATTCAAGAGATCACTGATGACGAAATTCTGGGACAAGAATAAGAAAGCGCTAATTTGGCTGTATTTTACAGCCAAATGAAGAACAGTCTCCCCATCTTTTGTGAGTTGCTGATAAGAAGATGAAGCCTTTGACAAGAATTCTTCGAGGATCGGAACTTTCCCGATCATGACTGCCAAGTGCAGTGGTGTGTAGCCATTATTATTGTACTGCAGAGCAACACTTGCGTTGTGGCTTATCAGAAGCCGAGTTATGTCGACGTGCCCTTCAGTGCAAGCATAGTGTAATGGTGAATTTCCGCTTGTGTCAGTCCGTTTGGCCAAATATGGGAACATTGGAAGCAATTCTTTGACAATATCTGCATGACAGTAATAGTTCAACATAAATTTCCTACCATTTCTGTTCTTCATTTCCATATTAACGGTTCCTCCATAAAAGTAGTGAAAGGAAATTCATCAATCTGAAGTGTACATGACCAATTGTAGAGAAGTTTGAGAAATACCTGTGTACCCTTGTAATGCAGCAAGATGCAGACAACTTTGATCAAGCCCGTCTTCCTCCAGTTTGACCAGTTCAGGAAGTGTCAAGAGGAGCTTCACCAGATCAAGATATCCATAACTGCAAGCCACAGAAAGCAGACTCTGCTTGTCTAAATTAAGCTTACAAGAAGACTGAGGATCAACGTCTAGTAGTCGGAACAACACCTCGACATTCCCACGGCGACAGGCTTCGTGACATGGAGTATCCATGTTCTTATTTTCTGCAGACACCATTTTTGGGCACAGCTTAACAATTTCCCTGACAAGTTCTATATGTCCAAACCTTATAGCAAGGTGTAACACTGTGTCAGATGTCGCAGTTGTTCTTTGCTCAAGCATTCCATGGTTCTGTTGAACCAAGTTGAGAAATCTGGTAGTGTCATTGTCCATAATTGCCTCAAAGAGTGACGGATTCATTTTTTGCCTATCTTCTGAAGTCTCTACGTATGTTTTCCTTCTCTCTTTTACAAGAGCCTCGGATAAATATATTCTCAGGACAGTGAAGAAATCTGTTCTGAGCAACTCCTAGAGATGTTGATATGAAAGCAAATTGAAAAAGAGGAAAAAACAATCCCTGAATTTCTGAAATTCAAGGAACCCATTGTGATGATTTCCGTGAATCTTCAAGGGACCCCATTTCTATATGGATCCGCATGAGAATTTCTTGTTTTCACATTGACAATTCCATCTTAAAAATGTGACAATTTGTATTGTGCATGCTTCTTCTCATCTCCTTCATTAGTCCTTTTCATCGTACATGTTTCCTTCAACTTTCTTGTTGTTTCGTTGAAGATCTTCAAGAAATGTTCAACTCCACCAGACCGCATCACCCAAGAAATATTACAGGCTATGGTTATCCGTACAACAGAAACTTCTTTTTCAATCGTTTACAGGGTCCATTAAGATTTGACAATTGAGGAAGAAACACAGAAAGGCTTGAACTTGTGCTGGCTTTTTCCCCACCATAGTGTCTGGCTGTAGATATGACAGTAGGGCCGGGTCTAACTCGGCCGAAACGGTTTCATGTCATATTCGCTTTGAAGGATCGAGTCTCAATTTCAAATGACCTGATCGTTCAACTTAAACGAACCCAAATTATACGTAAAGGTTCCCCCAGGCTATGGATCTGTTGGTAGTAACTGTCCTATTGAGTACAAGTCCAAAAACTTTGGAAGATATAACATTTCCACATAGAGCTCTTATCTCATCCAAGTCCACAAATGTTGTCGTACCAGGCTGATTCAACTGAAAACGACAAGACAGAAAACCAAAAAAAGGGTATTTAATATTTGCAAAGTTGAGTAGAGAGCATCACATTCACATCATACCCTATCTTGATACTTGTTTACATGATTGATTACTAATGATGATTAAGGAGGTTAATCATCATTAAATCTTGTTTCTTAGCTTTCTCGGTGATTAATTTAGGTGAAGCTACTAAGCTTCCAAATAAATCAAAATCTAAACTAATTTATATGATAAGATTTTGTTTTTTTTCCAAACACAATAACTAACACAAAAGTTTTTTTTGTCATGGCGGGTTGTTGTCATGAAGTGATACTTCCAACCTCCAACATTAGATTTTCTTTGGAGTATTGTGATGAGTATATTCACAATTGTTTTAAGTAGGATTAGTTTTACCAACTTGTGATTAATAATAATTTAAGTTTAAATTGATTCGATAACAATTTTATATTGATCCAAAAATAAATTTATTTTCTAACCAGAAAAGTGTAAGAGAATTATTATAAATGCTTCATACCATCTATGACTAATTATTATTTTCAACTGAACTAATAAAATTTTAAAAGTTGATCACTTAGTTAAAAATTTAAAAGTTTAGACTCTATATTAAAAAAAATCTTAAATATTGAAGCACTCTACGATTGGTCAAATATTTTAGTGCTTGTGGCTTCTCAGTTTGTGCGCCAGCACTTGGTTTATGTGTATGGGAGCTTTATGTAGTCTGTGTCTTAAGACTTTGAAGAAAGGATGTATTTTTTTAAGAAAAGGAAATTCAACAAAGTAAACTACATAGCGAGTCTTAGGAAGCATATCCCGGACATATCCTCTAGAAGGAGTAAATGGCACCCAATGGGTGTAGTAGTTAAATAATGGACGCCTACATCAAAATGAACTGCATAATTTGCTAGTCAGTTGGCGCATCGATTGCCCTCTTGGTATATATGTCGATGAGCAACAGTTCAATTACTAACAAACAGTTCGTTAATTCCCATAACTATGGGGTTGAGAGCCCGAAAACGAATATCAGCGAGGAATAGGATCTTGATCACCGCTGTAGAATCTACTTCAAGCTCTATCCGGCGATACCCCAGATTCTAGGCAAGAATAAAGCCTGAAAAAACACCCCAAAGTTCTGCAGTTAGTGTTGAGCACTAGCCGAGATTGTGTGTAAAGCATCCAAGCCAGTTGTCTACACTATCCCGTAACAGTCCACCAACCGTTGTTGATGACGAAGAATGTTTACAGGCTCCATTTGTGTTTAATTTTACCCATCCAGTTGGAGGGTTGGTCCAACCGATGAGTCTCTCTTGTCGAGGGCGATCTCCAGTGGTAGTTCGTAGTTGCCACACGGCAAACTGGTGGATCTGAACTACATAGGACAAAATAAGAGAAGTTGGTGAGTCAAGCCATGTAAAATGATCCTCAAGGATGGACAAATTCCTCCATTTCCATAGGAACCAACATGTAGTTCCAAAAATACTCGACCATTCATGTCCAAGGACATGGTGGAGATTCTGGAGATTGATAGTGAGCCAATCTGGAGTAGACATATTTAAAAAATCAGGCGAGATGAGTTGTATAGGGAATGCTTGCCACACTTGGCGGGAGCGGGAACAGTCTCACAGAACATGAAGCGAGGATTCAAGTAAATGACAGTGGGGACATTCTTCATCCAGTGAGGTGCTTTCGAACACGTTGTTGATTAGTAAGTAATCTATCGTGTGCAAGAAGCCAAAGGAAGGAGTGGATGCATTGTGGGCCTTTTTACTGCAAGATGTTCTTCAAAAGATCAAAGGGTGAGGCGACGTCATGTCCCATGATCATGGAATAAGTGGAATCTATGGTGAATAGGCCAGTGTCAGAAATTTCCCAGATCAACTTATCCCATCCTAGGAAGGCTTTTAGGAGAAACATGCTAGCTATGGCCCTACCAATTGACGTCGGGAGGCAATGTTGAAATACTTTCCAATTCCAAGTCCCATAGCTGGTCACAAAGTGTTGCACACTAGGGTTGTGATTGAGAGTCGGGAGAGGGGCTATAACATGGTATAAAAGAGTTCCGACTCCCATAATCTAAGGGTCTGTCCAAAAGTGAGTTCTGGTGCCATCTCCTATCATCCATTACATGCCTTTCAGCACTATATGCCAAGTCGCCTTGATGCTCCGCCAAATCATTGAACCCCTTGGCACTTCAAATGAGGTGGGGAGATAGTTGACGTCAAAGTTATATTTTAGCATGGAGAACCTGGACCCAAAGAGCATGTGGTTTGGCGATTAGATTCCATCCCAGTTTCGCTAAAAATGCATCGTTGGTCTCACAAATTTTTCGGATGCCAAGTCCCCCCAATTCTTTTGGTTGACAAACATCCTCCCAAGAGACTAAATGTATCCTCTTCTGGCCAGTAGAAGAGCCCTACAGGAATTGTCTAATCAGTTTCTCCAGCTCGTCACAAAGGCTGCGGGGTAGTCGAACAGTCTGTATAGTATAGTTGGGAATAGCCGCTATTACCGATTGAGCCAACGTGATACGTTCAACAAAAGACAACAGGTTGGCTGACCAGCTTGACAATTGTTGCTGAACTTTATCCAAGATGTATTGATAGGTACGTTTGCTTACTCGTTCATGCAGTAGAGGAACTCCAAGATATCGCCCTGAATCCTTCGTCTGGTTGAATCCCAGTGCACGGCTTAAGGAGCGAGTTGTCATGGGAGGAGTATTTTTGGAGAAGTAGCACCGAGATTTTTTGTGACTTATTCGTTGTCTTGAAGCAGAATATAAGGTTTCCAAAATATCTCGAATAACAGAGACTTGAGCAATAGAAGCTTCAGAGAACAGGATAAGGTCGTCCACAAAGAATAAATGGGAGAGAGGCGGTCCATTACGACCTAGCTTGACAGGTTGCCATCGTCCTTTTGTCACTGCATGGCTAATGAAGTGACCTAGTCATTCTATACAAAGGACAAAGAGGTATGACAATATGGGTCACCCTGGCGAATACCCCTGGAGGGCCGAAATTCATCACCCAGTTCGCCATTCTAGGTAATTTGGAAGGAGATTGTGGAAATGCATTTCATTATAAGATTGATCAGTGACTCAGGAATCCCTATATCAATTAAGTTATCTTGGATGAAATTCCAGGATAGCTTATCGTATGCTTTCTCGAGATCCACTTTCAGAGCCACGAATCCTTTACAACCCGTTTTCGTACGCATTATGTGTATAACCTCTTGAGTGATGATAATGTTGTTCGTAATTATCCGCACAAGGACAAAACTGCATTGGGTAGGAGTGACCTGATCATCTAGGTAGGTTTAAGCCTATTAACAATGATCTTGGTAATAGCTTTGTAAAGCACAGTGCATAAAGTAATAGGCCCAAACTGTTTAATCGACAACGGAGATGGTGTCTTGGGTATAAGGACCACAATGGTACGATTAAAGTCAAATTCTCAAGTGTCATGTCGAAAAATTCACTGTATGAAAGAGGTTAGAGAAGGGCCAACGAAGTCCCATTGGGATTGGTAGAACAGAGTTGTGAACCCATCAAACCCAGGTGCCTTATTCGGGGCCATAGAGAAGAAAGCCAACTTGATTTCCTTAGAACTGAGGGGGCTAGCCAGATCATCATTCGTGTGAGGGGAAGGGTACAGGCCTGACCATGGGACAACTAATCTGGAGGTCGGTGGCTTTCGGCCCTGTATAATTGCTTAAAGTAGCTTTGCACTAGTCTCCTAACGTTCATAGGATCTGAGAACGTAATGCCATTCTCATCTTTTAAGGCATTAATCCGCACTTGCCAGTGTCTAACCTTTGTGATAGCATGATAAATTTGGTATTTATGTCTCCCTGGCCTAGCCACTGACTTCTGGAACGTTGATGCCAGAATAGTTCCTCTTGGTATAGGACCTGCTCCAATTAGGATCGTAAGTAATCCTTAAGCTCTCGGAGAGAGGACGATTCAGTGTCCTCTAGGTGTTTTTGGATGCCTTCGAGTCTGGCCATGAGTCTCTTCTTGCGGTGGAAAATGGTGCCAAACGTGGAAAAGTTTCAAACTTGTAAGTTGTTCAAGAATTTTTCCAACGCACCACTAAGGTCCAAGCTAGAAGGTTGCCAATTCTCAACTACAAATTGCACAAAGCCGGTATGAGTAAGTCAAGTTGATTGGAACTTAAAAGATCGAGTTTGCTAAGTTGGATGCTTGTTGTTTTTGAAGGTAATCAGGAGAGGTCGATGATCTGATTTCAGGAAGGGTAGATGGGAGATAGTGGTGTTAGGAAATACAGACTACCGAGTGTTGGAGCAGAGGGCCCGATCTAGCCTAGCTAGGACTTGCCCTCTTCTCCAAGTAAATCTTGGCCTGTTAAATCCCAGATCCTGGAGTTGACAACTGGTAACATAGTCCCTGAATTGGGAGTTGACTATAGGTTGGAGACGAGAGCCTCATTTATCCTGGTTCTCCAATTTGGCATTGAAGTCCCCACACCTAGCAGCCAAGGTGTAAAGATGTACCAAGAAAGTTGCCTCAGATTTTGCCATAAGTACTTTTGTAATGAATACGTTAGGCTGGCATAAATGGCCGTAAATTCAAATGAAACCTGATCCCAAGTAATGCTGGCATGCACAAATTGACGGTGAGCTAGTAGAATTCGGCCCCCAATATTCGCTTGCCAGAGAAGTCAAATACCGCCCGAAAAGCCTTTAGCTTCCACCCTGAAGGAATGGACAACCCCAAGTTTCGAATAACCTTTAGCACACAGGCCCCACTTATACGCGGCTCCAATAAGACTACCAGGAGTAGTTTATGGATTCTAATATAGTTTTTAAGGATGGGTTTGAAGGTTGTTTCTCCAGCCCCTTGATAATTCCAGATGAATATCGACATGACAATAAATCAGGAGGAAGCAATTGCGTTGACTGCATTGTCAGTCGGCTCTGGTTACGGGATCTCCATGTGTTCCTGGGGTGTCTCCGCCATTTGAATATCAGATATATTGTTGGTTGTAGATGTGTCTAGGTAGTTCTAATACGGATCTGGGGGACGCAGTGGGTGGACTAGGGAAGTAGGGTTGAGCGATGGCAATGGGTTAGCAAGGTCGGCTTCGTCGGGATCCTCTTCCATTTCCTCAGGACTCAATTCCTCAGGCGTGGACAGAGTAATATTTTGATCCGGTATTATCACTATAGTATGAGAAGAGATTTTCAGGGCCGCATGGTTTGGCATTGGGCTTTGGGTAGTGGGGGTTGTGGGCTGGGCTGGTGTCAAGGGAGAAGGCTGGTGAGCTGGGTCCATGGGTCAAAGGGAGTGGATGGCTTGTTGGGCCTTGGTCTGCTGCTGGAGAGGAGCTAACGATGTCGTCTTGGGACGGGACGAGGATGATCCAATATGGCCATTAAACGACCGGAGGTTTTGCCGCATCCCCTTAGTTGACGCTGAATTTAGGGATTTCTCCTTCATCTGCAGTGAACTCGACAAGCTAGAGCTGACAAAAGGTTGATTCGCACTAGCCGTTGGAGGATAGTCCTGACAGGGCTCCAACGGTTCGATTTTTGACAAGGTCGAGTACCTTGAACCTTGTCGTCCCACGTGGGAGGAGGCTGGGTTTCTAGCGTTGGTGGTAGTCGTTAGGGTGGAGGATGAGCGGCGCTGCCGCTGTTGGACCTACATAGGGCTGAAGTCCACTTAACGGTGATCGCCCGTGGGAGGAGCTTTGAAGGAGGTGGGGGTATCTCCCGTCGGTGGGCTGTCGTAAGTGGTCGTGATATCTGGCTACTCACGGGGATAGAAGGGGCAGTTCGGTGTGCCATGGCCGACTAAACCACAAGTGAAACAGATTTGAGGCAAACCCTCATACGCCACCTTAATTTGTTCGCCATCTAACTCAACTATAGATTGGAGAGGAGAGCTAAGGTCGATGTCGACCGCCACCCGAGCAAACTTACCTCAGTGAGCTTTCTGTGTGCTGTTGTCGATTTTTATCATGCGTCCCACTAAATTATCCAAGGCAGTGAGGATTGTTGGATGGTATCTTGCTACCGAGAGTTCTGGGAACTTACCCATGCTACAACGTGGGTAATTTTACCATTGAAAGGGCGAAAAGCTGGGTACCATGGTTGTACAGATGGGACATGTCCGGAAATGATCCATGGACCCTGTGTGAGGGTGTGCTCATAGTCCTCCACTTCCACGAAGTTCACAAGGTAAAAATCATTATCAAGATCAACTATTTTCATAGGTCCTGTAGGTTTCCATTATGAGAGTAGTCTGGATTTGAGCAAGTTAAAACCCATTCTTCTGCCCAATAGTTTAATAATCACAGCATTTGCCCAAGCTTGGTCCAATTTGTTTTTGAAAGTGTTTGACAATTCGATACCCATTCCAAACTCTCCTTGAATGAGTGAAATATCACCCTCTGCAGTTTCAATCTGTTCCTCTTCAGGCCAGTCAAGTTCTTTTGTGCTGTTCGGATGGCCTGTGACCACCGCACTATAGCTTATTTGCTTGTTCTGTGTTTCGGGTGCGGGAGGAGGGGGGCAGGGACGGATCTATATTGGAGGCAAGAGGGGGCTCCAACAAATTTCATATAAAAAATTATTATTTTAATTTTTGTCTCTATAAAAAAAATAAAATTTTGTTCTCATTAAAATTTTGCCCCCATTAAAAATAAAACTTTGTCTCCATTTAAAAAAATTTCTGAATCCATTCTTGGAGGGAGATCTTCGTCCCTCTCGTGAAGTCGGACCTTTTTTGCAGCATGTTCCATCGGAATCCGATGAGCTGACTGTGATGTAGGAGCGATTTCTCTACGTTTCAGGTCCTTGAGAACGATGAAGACTCATCGGAGAGAAACCGGGTGACGGAGGGATAGTGAAGAATATTACTTTAGTGTTCACCAAAAAGCAATCACATAAATGATTTCTCTATCTTGTCTTCTGTTTCAGTCTTTTTAAGTCTACGAGTCAATAAAAATAATTTCTCTTTTTATTAACTTAGTAATCATGAAGATTGTGGAAAGGAAAAGTGAAGTATACCGGTTTATGATTTCTGATTGCTTTTTCTTTAATAAAATATAATATATTACTCGTGGCCACAAATTTTAATAATTATGGATTTGATTCTTGTAACAACCAAATAAATACGATGGGGGGCATAGGTGATATAATAGGAAAATATACCTAACACCAAATTCCAATAATGATAAATTTTGTGTTGCTTAAATAAAAAATTGTCATCATAAAAAATAATCTTATCAGTTATTCAAAATTTAACATAAATGTCACAATTTAACATTTCCAAATTGTCACAAATAGTAATTATTTTTAAAATTTTTCATTTTATTTACTCATTATTATCTCTAATTTTTAATAATTTTTAGAATGAATAAAATATATTACAATATTAGTTATAATAAATTAACTAATATTGTAATAAATTAATAAAAAATCTGCACAAGAGACAGACGTTTCGTAATTGTAAAATAAAGCAAATTAACCTTTTAAAAAGCAAACACATGGCAAAATAACTTTTATTTTAGTGTTTAAGTTTTAAAATTTTTCAATTGAATAGCTAATTTTTAAAATTAGATCAGATAAAACAATAATAATTTGCTAATTTGATTAAAACAAATTTCAATTTTCATGACAAATATTAGTCATGATTAGATTAGAGTAGAGAGAAATTTTTTAGATGGACACCAACAAAATTTTTGTTAATCAAAACAACAAATTACTATTTTGAACTGAATTAATAAGATTTTAAAAGGTTGGTTAATTAGTTAAAAATTTAAAAGTTTGGATTCTAAATTAAAAAATTCTTAAATATTAAAGCATTCTATGATTGATTATCCAAATTTATGGGTAAAAGAAATGAGTCTTTTATAACCAATTTGCTAAACAATTTTAAACATGTTATCAAAATCCTAAGACAAATTCTAAAAGAGTTTTTCAATTTTCATTGGCAAAACATAACGAGAATATGATTAATTATCGAGAAATTAAAATATATTAACTAATTATAATACTTGAAAATTCAACTTTACTTAACTATAATTCAAGAAAATAATCTCATTCAATTGTAACTCACTATAAGAAAAACGTTGTTTAGTGGCAGATATTACCGACGGAAAATATTTAGATTCCGTCGGTAATATAAATTAGCTACAGAATCAACCGACAGACAATGACGTAGTTAGAACAGTCGTAGGTAAATTTACCGATGGACATATTATATAAGCGTCGGTAAATATACCAACAGATTTGTTGTGAACCATCGATGAATTTACCTATGGACTTAAATATTCCATTGGAATATTTTTCTACAGTACTGGTTATTCCGTTGATAAGATTTCCCACGGTTATGATTGACCGTTAGTGAGTATATCGATGGTTCAGAAAATCCTGATGGTTAAGTGGGCGACGGCTTGCAATATTACTAACGGAACAAAGAGTAACTGTCGGTAAATATATTACATTTTGCCAACGATTTATGGTATTCCGTTGGTAAATATAGTGCATTTTTTTGACGGACTTTTATTTTCCATCGGTAAAGAAAAATTAAAAAATCCCGACATTAAATTTTATTTCATGATCTTGTGATGAATGCATAATTTTAACAATTATGAATTATCTGTGTATACTATTTTGATTTATTTATATATTTAATTTGTTTAAACAGAAAGTTGCTTGATGATATAAAGTTAAAATTATCTTAATTGATAATAAAAACATTATAGTGTATAAAATAAGTCTTTGTAATTCAAAGCAAATGACTACAACAATCCTATTGTCCTGGTCACTGCGGGTGCTTTGAGGTGCTACCCTTCGCCTTCAACTCATCCACCTCATGTCTTAGCTAAGCTATGTAGTCCATCAATATCTCCACTGTGGTCCGAAGCTGATTGACTTCATTGGTTTGCGATCGTCTACTAAATGTTGTTGTACTGGACGTGGAGGATTGTGAATAAGTTGTGTTTGCAAATGAACCTAGCCCGAAGATCCTTCCACTATGGTCCCTACCACCTATTGCATCAAGATATGTCTGACTCTCATCAATAGCTTGTTTGTGTTGAGATTGTCACTTAATGCTTTCTTTTATTTGATCCTATTAGGAGACAATGTTTATATTAGTAAGTGATAATTATTAAGAATTAATATTAAAGCATAAATTTCACATACATTAAGTTCTCTAAGTTGGGTGTTGACGAATGTCACACTATTATGCTTCTTAGTTTGAGTGTGCAAAAAGATCTGTCGAGGTGTAGGCCTCATGCCCATAGACTTTTCCTGCATAAGAATAAAATGTTATAAGTCAACTAGAATTTATAAAATTTTCAGCGGAATTTCCTCTATTTTTATGATATTTACCCCCTATTGAACAAAGAAAAATACTTAACAACATAACCATATATGATACCAGACATTTATAACATTATCATTCTCCATAATACACATATATGGCCCCAGACATTTATAACATTATCATTCTCCATAATACACATATTTTCATTCCAAAATTCACACATCAATTTAAATTGATATACAGTAAAGTAAAAAAAATCAGAACATAAATGTAAAGTGTAAATACTTACAAGTCTCTCTGCATGCTCGTGGTGAGTAATAGATCCTCCCGTATGTACGGGAAGACTCTCTCCTCCTGATCCTCCATGTATGTTGGTAAAATTATACTCTAAAATGGACAATTGTTGATAGATGAGGCATGTGAAAACTTAAGGAAATGAAGAAGCTATAACCTGGCTATATTTTAGTTTAATAATGGAAGTTCTTTTATCTTGAAGTCCTTATATGGATTGGAGCATTTAAGTGCTTATACATGTGCCTAGGTGCATGCAAAAAGGGATTCTTAGTATAAGATATGATGTGTACATAAAGGATATGATATGGAATGAAATGAAATGAAACAAGGGAATATGCATATAATTAATATGATGTGTATATAAAGAAATTGAAGAGTGTTATCAAGCAAGCATATGATTGGATCATTTTGATTCTGTTAGTCAAGTGGTATAGGAGCATATATATTTGTGAGAGTAAAATATGATATGCTAGTGAGCAATCTTTTAAAGCGCTTCAATGCTTACATTAAAGAGGCTCAAGAAATACCTATGTTGATGAGGTTTGAGATAATGCAGAGGGTTATGATGAATAGACTCAATAAGAAAAGAAAGGAGATGAAAAGTAGACATGATATATTTGCCCATGAATTCAACCAATTTTTCAAAGCCAAAGAAGTATGCCAACAACTAGATTTCCTATTTCAGTAATGGGAGTTGTTTGAATTTAAGCACATATACTTTTGGCAAACAATAGTTGGTTTGGGGAAGATGACTTGCACTTGTATAAAGCAATAAATTACTATAATTACTTGTTAGCATACATGTGCTATATTAGACATGATAGAGGTAGGTCAAAGGTGTAAGGCCCCAAAATATACCCTAGTTGAAATGATACATGTTCATGAAAGTATACGTGAGATAGGAGTTAAAATTGTGCTATGATTTGAATGTGAAAGGCATATGACTTGAATTTTAGTATTGATGGACTATA